>JAVTVY010010569.1:0-47045 GCA_036873755.1 Hanleya hanleyi | reverse complement strand
GGTGGGTGATGGGTACAAGATGGCGGCGTGTGGGTGGATGGTGGGTGATGGGTACAAGATGGCGGCGTGTGGGTGGATGGTGGGTGATGGGTACAAGATGGCGGCGTGTGGGTGGATGGTGGGTGATGGGTACAAGATGGCGGCCTGTGGGTGAATGGTGGGTGATGGGTACAAGATGGCGGCGTGTGGGTGGATGGTGGGTGATGGGCACAAGATGGCGGCGTGTGGGTGGATGGTGGGTGATGGGTACAAGATGGCGGCATGTGGGTGGATGGTGGGTGATGGGTACAAGATGGCGGATTGTAGAAAAACGTATAAAAGGAGTCGATTTTTAGATGTACAAGATGGCGGCCTGTGGGTGGATGGTGGGTGATGGGTACAAGATGGCGGCCTGTGGGTGGATGGTGGGTGATGGGTACAAGATGGCGGCCTGTGGGTGGATGGTGGGTGATGGGTACAAGATGGCGGCGTGTGGGTGGATGGTGGGTGATGGGTACAAGATGGCGGATTGTAGAAAAACGTATAAAAGGAGTCGATTTTTAGGGTAGGGGTGTATTCATTGCACTACTCTGCGTAGCACTGTGACTTACCTGACCTGACCAGCCTCCCAGCCTGCCTACCTGCCTGCCTGCCTGCTTCACCTCTAGTCTGCTTCACCTCTAGCCAGTCAGCCAGCCTGCTTATTGACTTACCTGACCTGACCCGCCTGCCTGCTTGCTTCACCTTTAGCCAGTCATCCAGCCTGCTTGCCTATCCGCTTGTATGAGACGAAAGCATGAGACGTGGAGAAGATTTTCCCTGGGACCCAGCAGCACCTCCGGTTGAAGTCTTGCCTGAAGACGAGCGTGTCAGGGACATTTATCAACGTCACTGGGCTACCATACGCCATTCTTTTCACCGTGACCGTCGTCTATTGGACTTGTATAACTTTCGGCTGCAGGACCTCACGTATCTGTCTACCTATGCCGAGAACATTTTCAGAGATCAGGTGACAGCGTTCAAGTTGAATATGACATTCGGGTACATTTTACGGCCCAAGGCGACGGACCAGCTGCGGTATTATTATCCCAGCAATAATACCTATGTGTTTGATCAGCCGTTCACGGTGACGGATGCGATTTCTCTGGAGCCACTCATCGACCAATTGACTACGTTGGATCCATTGGAATGGGCCCGGTTGCAACGCCCCAATACCCAATGGTTGGTGGAAATGGTGACCAACGTCACATTTTTCGTCACGAAAATGAGAGATCATCCTATCGGTGCTCCTGTACTACTCCCTCCGTGGTTGCTTCATCGACACGGCCTGTATGCATTAACAGGAGGGGCAAAGGGGCCCTACAAAGACCGGAAATGTCTGTTTCGGTGTTTGGCCGTGCATGTGGACGAGTGTAACCCCCAGTGTTGTGACACAGTGGCCGATGACTATTGGGAACAGTATTTACAGCAGCAAGACTTGGATAAGCGGCACTTCCGTGGAGTGCCGTTCAAGAATTTGGATGACGTGGAAACACTGTTCGACATCAATATTTTTGTATACCGATTACGATGCGAAGAGGAGGGTACATTTGTGGCTGAATTGGTTCGTCGTTCAACAGAACGGTATGCTGCTACGATGAAAGTCAATGTGTTCGACGACAATGGCTTGAGTCATTTTTCGCTGATCTCCAATATGAGCCAGTACGCTCAGTCTTTCAGTTGTACCCAATGCCATCGGGTGTTTCATCGCTCCACCGACTTACATCGCCACGAGAAAATTTGTGACAACAGTGTCAAGCGAGTATATCCGGGTGGAGTGTATCATAATACGCCTACTATTTTCCAGGAACTGGCCGATGAGGGTGTGATGATACCGGAAGAGGACCGTTATTTTCCCTACCGGGCGTGTTACGATTTTGAGGCCCTGTTGGAGCCCATGGACATGTTTTCAGCAAAAACGCAGTGGACGCAGCGCCATATTCCTCTGAGTGTCAGTATTTCCAGCAACGTACCCGGCTATGACGCTGCTCCGGTGTGTTTCGTGTCCACGGGGGAATCCCATGAGTTGATTACCCGCATGATGGAGTATTTAGAGCAAGTCAGTGCGGCTAGTACGGAATTGTTGGTGGCCAAGTTTCAGGACGTACTGGACCAACTGGACGACCGCATTCCTATACCGGGTGTAGCGTTCAGCGATGATGAAGAGTCCGAGTCCGAGTCCGAGTCCGAGTCCCTGCAGTCGCAGCCTCTGCAGTCGCAGGATGTACCTTTACCGAAACCGTATGCGGAGAAATTGAAAGTGCGCTTCCTACAATACCTAGGCCAGTTACCGGTGCTCGGCTTCAACTCGGGACGCTATGATTTGAACATGGTGAAAGAATTTCTCTACCCTTACTTGGCCCAGGCGAATACCCTCAAGTCCGTGATCAAGAAGATCAATAATCATATGGCCCTCACTACCACATCACTGCATTTCCTGGATGTACGGAACTACTTAGCTCCTAATTGTAGCTATGATCAGTGGGTCAAGGCCTATAACTGTGCACAAACCAAAGGGAGGTTCCCTTACACGTATATATCATCGCTCGACCGTTTGCAGGAAACACAGTTGCCACCCCGGCACGCCTTCTTTGATGATTTGAAGCAAGTGGAATGTCCGGAAGACACGTACCGGGAACTACAGCAGGTATGGAACGATGAACATATGCAGACCTTGCGAGATTTCCTGATATGGTATAATAACCTAGATGTGGTTCCTTTCCTGGAAGCGGCCGAGAAAATGGTGCAACTCTTTCGTCGCCAAATGCACGTCGACATCTTCAAGGAGTGCTTGAGTTTACCGGGTCTAGCGCTTCGCCATCTTTTTCAAGAGTGTGCTACGTACTTCTCGCTGATACAGCAAAAAGATGCAGACATGCATGATTGTCTAAAGCAGAACATTGTGGGTGGACCTAGCCTTATTTTTCACCGTTATCACGAGAAGGATGTCACGACTCTGCCCAGTGGGAAACCCTGTGCCAAAATCATTGGATTTGACGCCAATGCCCTCTACCTGTGGTCGCTCGCCCAACCCATGCCCAGCGGGCATTATACGCGTTGGTGGGCAGACGGTCAACATTTCACACCTCAACGTACGCCGTACAAACATCTCGCCGACCAGTGGTTGGACTGGGAAGCCTATCGACGGGGAATTTATATACGACACCAGACCAACGCCACAGAGAAGCGTATAGGAGATCGCCGACTCCCCGTCGATGGGTTTGCCCTTGTACAAGGAACACCGAACGTTTTCCAGTTTTATGGCTGTTACTGGCACGGCCACGAATGCCATTTCAGCGCTGGACGCTTCAACGAGCGACGTGAAAAAACACCGCAAGAATTACGCGAAGAAGTGGTGGCGAACGGAGATTATGTGAAAGAGAGAGGATACCATCTGATTGAAATGTGGGAGTGTGAATTTCACACGATGTGCCAGGCCCTGCCCCATTTACGACGTTTCCTAAAAGAGCGCGAGTACCCCTTGAGTCGTCGGCGACTGCTGAGTCTGCCACAGATGTTGGACGCCATTCGTTCGGGGGACCTCTACGGCTTTGTGGAATGCGACCTCCATGTTCCCGACACTCTCAAGCCTCTCTTCGCCCAGTGCCCTCCCATCTTTAAGAACACGCTGGTGGGTCGGGCGGATATTGGGGACACCATGAGGACCTATGCGGAGCAACACGAGTGTTTGCCTCAACCTCGACGGATGTTGATTGGTAGTATGTGGGCCGAGAAAATCTTGCTGGGCACGCCCTTACTGCAGTGGTACATGAACCACGGTTTGGAAATTACCCAAATATATCAAGTGATACAGTACGTACCCGAGGCTTGTTTTGCGGAGAATGCCGACATCGTGACGTCGGCCCGTCGTCAAGGTGATCAAGACCCGAGTCAGGCCATCATCGCTGAATCTTGGAAGCTCACTGGCAATGGTTATTACGGAAAAACGGTAACGAACCAGGATAAGCACGTCAACGTGAACATTTGTACTACTGCCCAAGCCCGCAAAAAAGTGAATTCTCCTCTGTTTCGATCCGTGGAGGTCATCGATGACGACACCTATGAAGTCACTTCAGCCAAGAAGACTACCCGGTACAACTTACCCCTGCAGATTGGATGTATGGTCTATCAGGTGGCCAAGCTGAGGATGCTGCAGTTTCTCTATGACTTCATGGGTGTCTATTTTAATCCATCAGACTGGCAACTCATGGAGATGGATACCGACTCGGCCTACATGGCCGTCTCTAATGCGGATTGGGAGTCCCTGGTGAAACCGGAGTTACGGGCCCAGTATGAAGAGGAACGGGACCAGTGGCTACCTCGATGTGACCATTACCAGTACGATAAGCGTACGCCGGGCCTGTTCAAGCTGGAGTGGAGTGGGGATGCTATGATTGCGCTCTCCTCCAAGACGTATTACTGTTACGGAGGAGGAGACGGAGAGGAAAATAAGTTTAGTTGTAAAGGCGTCAACCGACGTGACCCTGCCATCGACAAAGCTCTCTACCTGGGCGTGTTGCAAAGCCAGGCCAGTGCGAGTGGCACTAACAGAGGATTCCGGGTCGTCGACCACCAGATGCGCACCTATATCCAGCAACGAGACGCCTTTACTTTCTTTTATCCCAAACGAAAAGTGTTGGCCGACGGTGTGAGCACCACTTACTTGGACTTGTAAAAACAATGTCGAACTATAACTGTTGATACACGAGTTATAAAACTGTAAAAGTCAGGATGGCCGAGTGGTCTAAGGCGCCGGTATTAAGTGCTGGTCGGCGATTGCTGTCGTAGGTTCGAATCCTACTCCTGACAGAACTTTTTTTGTACCTTATACATACCACTACTATTCTATGTGTACATACCCCTTCTATTTGTACCCTGTATTCTATTTGTATATAGTCTAATCCTTTCTTGTTGACTTAAATAAAAAAAGTCAAAACATTTTTTTGTGTTTTTTCATCTTTTATTCAACAGAACGTCAGAACAACAACGTCATAACAATATAACGTGATAATAATAAACAAGCGGCCTGCGCGCGCAGTACATTTTTAAGTTAACCAGAGAAATGGAGCATGCACATTAAAACGAGAGGCCGTCCAGTCATAGACGAGGACATCACGGTCTTCGGCTTGACAATAATCATCAAACATATGTACAATGGTGGGCATAGAATGTCCTCTACTCCGGTGAGTGAGATAAAACACACAGTACTGTCCGCACACACTACTCAAGGGTCCTTGTAATCTTTGAGTATTCCAACGCCACTCTGTAGTAGAGACGTCCATGAATTTCACCAAATCGGCATGTAGGGGTGCAAGTCCGTAGGAATCAAAGTATTCGCCTTGGCCTAGGGTGTCCACGTACACAGCTATCCAATGTTCACCGGGTCGACTCCTCGTGTCTGTATTCAGGATGTAGGCTGCTGGGGTGGTGGAGTGGGTGGGAAACACATTGCGTGGAAACACACCTCGAAAGGGGATCTTCGGATCTCGCTGGAGTATGCTCATCAGCTGCTCTGTATCCATGACTCTTAGCTGGCGTAGTCACACAGCACGTTTCTTTGCTGATCCACGCTGATGACGTTATCAAACTCGGCGTAGCAAATCACGTTAATGGTGTTGACTAGAGGGGTGGCGAAACGCAGTTCCAACCGTAGGTTTCCTTTCTTGAGCAAAGCCAGTTGATGATCGTGTTCCAAGGTGGGGGTGAGGTCAAAGGCGAACAATGTGTACCCATGGCTAAAGTCTTGTCGACTGATGGTATTGCCTTCGTCCTGGTTGTTTTGTCCTGTGGCTGTAAACAGGTTCAGGTAGGTCCGCACATAGTTTTGGTTTTTAAAGTCCGGTTGTAATGGACGGGCTGGAATTTGATGGCCGGCCACGTGCAGTGCCACAAAGTTGATGTTGAAATGTTGAAAGTTGAACGGATTCTCAGCCCAATTTCCATTGAAAGTGGTGTTGGTCACACACGCCAGGGTAAGACGTTTAGGCAGATCCCCTAGAAATAAATTTTCACGGTTGGTCATCATCGTACCTGTTGGCACAGAGAACACCTTGGTCTGTACGCGTCGGATGGGGTACTGGGCTGGTTTTTTCGATAAGGCTTCCATGTGACTCAGCAACACGCCCTGTTGCAAATCTACCGTACGGACAAACAGGGCTGCATCTTCAATGACGATCTTGTAGTCGACACCTCCCTCCCCACCGGCCATTAAGGCGAACGCGGGTAAGGAACGGATCAACTTGATCTTGATGGATACACCGTTCATCATGTAGCGGTCTTGCAGGAACAGATCGGCGTGCAGTCGTCCCATCATATCGATGGACTTGCTTTTGGCTGCCATTCTTTGGCGGTCGGTGAACCCACTATTGGCACCGAGCAAGGTGTTCATGTTTCCGGGTGAATCCTTGAAGTACAGCTCAGCTTGTAAGTGTGATTTTTTGGCATCTTCACCGTACGACAACAGCGTCTCCATGTAGGCTCGGTACGGGTACGTATTGGTGGACGTACTGATGAGTTTATCGTTCAGACCTATATCCACCTGTTGGAACAAGGAGTGCAGCCAAAGATTCACCGGGCCTACTACCGCATCGTCCGCTATGGGCGTATCGTCGTTGTCCATTATTTTGGCTTTCACGTACAAGTAGGTGTGAGCTAAATCCAGGTAGGCCGTATCTTTGTTTTCAATGGTAAATTCCACGGGGCCCATTCCCGTCAGGCTAGCCAGGGGTCGATGTTCTACCCAACGTCCTTCGGCTACACTGGTTTGGGTGGGTGGAATAGTCCACAAATCGAATTCACTGTTGGTAGACGGACACGACTCGGAGTGAATGAATGCCATTATGCGAAGATGTCTCTCCTACTACTACTTCTCTTCTTCTTGTTCTTCGTCCTGGTCTGAGTCCTCCTCCTCTGGGGTGTGCGTCGTCGGTGTGTTGGACGTTGAATGAATCTTGGGTGTGTCGGTCTTTGTCTTTTAAGGGCTTTGGCGATCAAGACGCCGCCCGCTTCTTTAGCCCGTCGTTTCAAGGCTTGTCGGGGTGCTGTGCCTTCCATCACATCACCGGCCACGCGCAATCCACTGCGTACCGCTTGTTTCCCCACCGCTTTCACACCCCGTGTCACCAAGGGTAAAAACGTTTTCCCAATGCTGCCCAGTGTGTTCCCCAATCCGTGACCTCGTTGCATGCGTGCACCGCTAAACATGGGCAAGCTTCCTCCCGTTTGTTTCTTGTAGTAGTCGGCATAGCTGGGCGTATGGCACTGGTAAGGCACGTACATTATACGAAGTGAGGAGAGCGGGCTTGTCGGAAAGCAAGTGTCAGCACCACTTTTCCTCGTTCGAATGGGATCGGACGTCCCGTGTCATCTCTTATATCCACCGTGATCGTGTTGATATCGGTATGTCGTACGGGCAGGTACATTATATGGTTGAAACTCTCGGTGACTTGATCGCCATACGTCTTGCTAATGGGCACCACCCGTAACAGAGGTGTGTTCACATCACCCACAATATGGCTGTCCACTGCGTCCGAGTAGACGTACAGTCCGTACATACCTACTTTCATATCCATCAAATGAGTACCGTTGTCAATGGTGGGACCCGTGTAGACGCTGTCACGCAGCCGTAACATTTGCTGTAGTGTAGGACTGAGTTTCACAGCCACGTTAGGGCTCAGCATGATAGAGCTCTTGTCGTTGTGTACGTTGACATCGAAGAACACGTTTTTCTTGAAGCGATAGGCTATCAGGCGTGTTGCATCATCCGTGCTCTCCTTTAGAGCCTTGTACTCCAACAAGGCCATCAGAGCCTGACTGAACTTCTGCGGCGTATCGTATTGGCCTTGGGGGAGAGTCATTCTGTAGATTTTACCTTCGTAGGTCACTTCGTACCATATTTCTTGGTCTTGTACGTTGTACCATGAGTAAGGGTATTGAATATCCACCAGTCCACATTCCCATCGTCCCGGTAAATGTAACGGTTGGGGTAATTGAGTGACATACTTGGTCAAGGTGTTGTCAGGAAACACGTCGAGTGAGCTATTACTGGGCAACGTCAGGTAAAACATGACGACGACTGAGTTGTTCTGGCTTCTGCACCGGATTTTTATAGGAGTTATTAGTAGGGTTCCCCCTTAGTAGGGTTCCCAGGCCTTGGGCGCCTTACCTCGGCGTCGTGATCGTCGTGGCGGTGGTGTTGTGGTCGTCGGTATAGAGGTGGCATAGGGGTGAAAAGAACGATCCCGCCGTGAGGGTGTTTTGGGTGGCGTGTGCGGTTGCCATTCACGTTCCCAGGTATAGGGGAGACGTCGAGAGGGTGCTTGCATCCACTTCCAGCGTTCACTATTTCCTACCAATTCTTGAGGGGTGTGTGTGTCTTTTAACCCCTGAGCAAAGGCTTCCCAGCCCGGTGGATTAGAGTGTTTGCGAGAACGGACCATATCGTTGATCAAATCGGTCATATGAGACCCCGGCACCACTTGGTTTCGAATCAGCAGTTTTCCTTCAGCGTTCCAACCCATATCGGCATTCTGTTTCACCCGGTCCAACAATAAACGCGCCTTGGTCTTGAAGGCTTTAGGCACACTGGCCAACACTTCCTGTTCCAGCTCAGGTGAGGCAGAGGATGACGGTGGTGGTGGTGGTGGTGGTGGGGATGGGAGTGTTGTGGGCGTTGTGGTGGTAGGTAGTGGTGGCGTACTACTCCCTCTATATTGATCCATAAACGTCTGGTACCGGTTCAGCGTATGATGGTAGAGTTGAATTTTCTCGTGATCGGGGAGTCGACGTTGCAGTATACTATTCATCTCTTCATCCAGAGACTGGAGTTGTTGCACTGTGGCCGGTACGGGATAGGGGGATTGCAAACTCTGTAACAGTCGAGGTTCGACCAGCATCATTTTTTTCGTATGTTCCATGTTAGCGTCCCAAGATGGAGCCTAGTAACGGGCCCAGTACAGTAGCGGCTAAGGGGGCGAGGAGTGCGCCGAGAAATCCACCTCGCTGTAACACCTGTTTCTTTTTCTTGACACTGCCCGTCTTCTTCACCAACGTTCGGAGACCCGCCTTGTGCCGTTGCAATTTCCCTTTCTGCAGAGGACTGAGTGGAACATTGCCTTTTAACACATTATGGGCCACTTCACACAAACACCGTACCAAGTCCGCATCCGCTCCGCGCACCAGGGCCCGGCCCACCTCCGGTGGCGCGCTGCGTAATACGCGCAGGGCCGGCGCGTGCTTGCGTATCCGTGCAGACATGATGATGAATGACGGCTAGAGTGCGTTGTCTTCTTCTTTTATCTTCTTTACTTTTATTTCTTTACTCATTTGGGTGTGTACACCGTCTGCACCTCGCCGGGAAAAATGAGGGTACGCAATCGCAGGGTAGAGGGCGTGTCTTGTTTCAAGTCGATGAGTAGATACCCGTGAGCGGGTTGGGTAGCATCTTCAAAGGCTTCTCGTACAAAGGCCGTGTTTTTAGGGTACATCTGTTGGGCTAGGTGCGTAATTTGTGAAGCGTCTCTGGGGTTTTTGAATAACACCACATACTGAGCATTCAAACTAATGTTCCTGTGCTCTTTGTTCTTACTGAAGAGATTCTGTACGATGTAGATGATGCTCAACCGACGATGATGGCTTCCTTTGGTAAAGAGACGGGTGATTCGACTGTCCGTTTCCGTCATGAGATCGTCCACCACCACCAAGGTGTCTTGGGGTGTATCCTCAGGGGGTAAGCCTTCCACTAAGGTGAGTCCCGGGACACGTGCCAATTCCTCGTACGCGGGTTGCCAAGCTCCATAACACCACAGGATGCGAGCTAGAGGCGGTGAAATGAGGGCTGACCCATGTTGGATCAGACGTTGAACGAAGTGTGTTTTTCCCGACCCTGTCGGTCCAGCGATGAGACACGTGAAAGGATGCTGCCACCGAGGATCCATATTTTTTTTTATTTTTTTATTCTTTATTTGGTGATTTGCGCTCGACGGTTAGAAGCCCACCACCGTTGTTGGGGATCCCACCGGGGATCGTAGTCCAATGGATACCGTTGTCGTGGTAAACGTTGTGATTCACGGGGATCCACTGCAAATATGTTTAGCAGCGTGGTGGTGTTGGTGGTACTAGGTGTTGGTGGTGGTGGTGGTGATGGGGTGGAAGGATCGTCGCTTCTTAGGGATGACGTAGGATGACGTGGAGTCGTGGTAGTAGTACGGGACGTCGTCGTCGTGGATAGGTCGATGTAGCGGGCAAAGGGTAACGTGGTGGTGATGGCTGGAGTAGACGGTGTAGACGGCGGTGTGGTAGACGTCTGGGTTGATACGTGGCGAACCCTTGACGTCTTGGCTGGCGTAGGCAGCGTCGTGGTCGTGGTGGTCGAAGTGGTGGATGACGGAGATGTGGAACGCAGGGTGTTCAAACAGGATATCACGGTCGTCAAATCGTAGAACACGCCTGTAAATAACGTACCCAGAACCACTACTACACACACTATAGTACCCACTTGTGCTTTTCGAGTTCGTAATAGTAAGGGTAGACGTGTACTATCCATGGTACAATCCTACACTGAAGGCTGGTGATGATAGGGGTTAGAATTTATAGACGTTTCATGTCACGGCCAGACACCCAGGAATTAAACGAACGAGGCCATCCTTGCCATTTGACGAGATGATAGGGGATGCCACGTCGATGTTCCGTTTTCAAAATCTTTTCCACCGTGTAGTAGTCTTTCTGTGTTTTCACTATGGGTTGTAATTCTGCCTCGTAAAACGTGCCTTGCAGTCTCTCTCCTTGTAGATCTTCCAGTTGATAGACGTGTGGCTGTCGAGGTTTATGGCGAACGATGACAAAGTGCTCGTCACTCCAGTTGGGCAAGTAACTTTTCTCAAATTGGCCTTTCACTTTACTGATCCGTACCACATCTCTACGTTTGTAACGGGGTGCCGTGAGTGATGGACTGGATGAGTACAGCGTAGCACGCACTTGATGTTCGTTGCGTTCTGTCACATCACGGGGAACTCGCTGGATACTGCGATGATAGGCGCGATTATACCCTTGCACCAGTTGAGGTAGTACATCGATGTACCGTCGAGTGTTTTGGGCGGTAAAATACTTGTACATTCGGCCTTTGAAGGTACGATTGAAGCGTTCCACCACAGAAGCTTTCGTCTCGTTGTACGTATGAAAGAAAAATACCTTCTGTTTCTTAAGAAAGGCTTGAAAGGGTCGGTTGAGAAATTCCGTGCCTTCATCCGTTTGTAAATAAAGAGGTTTGCTTGAAAATCTGCTGGAATGCTGCTATTAGATTCTCTCCTGTTTTGGTGCGAATGGGTAGTACCCAGGCATACTTGGATAAAATATCGATACAGGTCAATATGTACCGATGTCCATCATTGTGAGGTGCAAATCGACTCATGTCCACTAAATCCGCCTGCCATTGCGCGTCTATACCGCCTACGATCACTCGGTTACGGCGAAAATGGCGTCGGGCTGCTCGGTGTAAACTATAGGTGTCTTGGGTTTTTAACCAGTCTCGAACTTGAGTTCGACTGATGCCTTGAGAATGGGCAGCTCGAGATAGCGCTCCCACAGCGCTATACGCGGCTGGACTGGTAGGGCTGTAATACAAATCGGTTAACACCTCGTTAATCACTGTAGACTCCTTTTTTTCCTTTCGGGACCGCCGCTTCATCACGGGCTTCTTCTTACCCTTCATCGTTCTGGGTCGCCGTCATGTGTGTGGGTCGCTTCATTAGGTGACACTGTCACTCTAGCCTCTGTGCATTCTATAGATATAGTACTTTCCCCGGCTGTATCATCATCATGTTTTTTTTCATAAGGTTCACTCAGCGCGTCTTCCATAGCACGAACCCACGCCAATTGGTCGGGTGATCGATCGTCCGGTGTAAACAACTGGTCTACAATAGGCACTATTTTCTCCAAGGCTGACCACAGAGAGGGAGTTAGGAGGAAACTTCGCGCAGGCTCTTGGTAGCGACCCACACGTGGGAAGAGGGCGGTACGGTATACGTAGATGGCATTGTCCATGCGGATGAGGTGTCCGTCTAACTCACCGCTCAACACCCGTTTAAATTTAGTCCAGCCATCACGCTGTAGTGTCACCGTATTCGATAGAGTCTCAGCGGGCGCCCAGCAAATAGCTCCACCATCTTCCACCAGGGTGACTTTATCTTCATAGACGTATAACCCCACCTGGTAAGGCGTAAGAGGCAGGATGGCTCGTAGTGACATGCTTGCTCTAAATGTCGAACGGGGAATGACACACACTCTGTCTCATCCCCTGTATTTATAGGGTCAGGTACTATTCTGTGAGAGGCGGCTGCTGTGGAGAGAGTACGTTATCCACCATGGGCACTATTTGTTGCAAAGCCGTCCATAGATCGGGATCCAGAGTAAATCCCCCTCGCTTGAGACACAGAAGTCGCGCAAAATAAGGTCCGCGGAAAATGTACACATCGTCACACAGGTGAATACTATCGCCGTCGAGATCACCGCATAACACACGTTTCAAAGTAATCCAGCCTTCCGGAGATAAAGAGACACGCGCGGGTTCAGCCGTACACCAACATCGGCTATCGTCATCGATCAGCTCCACGCGTTGGGGGTATAATAATAAGGTACAATCCGGGGTAAGCGTACGGGTAGCTAGAGAATTGGCCTCAGGGTAGAGTACGTCGTGGACATCGGTGATAATAGCTTTCAGCGCCTGCCATAATGCCGGCCGAAGTAGAATAGCGGCACCCCCACACTGTTCTAGCCGCGGAAAAAAAGAATCATCTCTACCACTCCGCAGGTAGACACCGAGTCCCACATGCATAAAATCCACTTCGGGCTCTTTTCCCTGTAACAACCGTGTTAATAGAGTCCATCCTGGTAAACTTAAACATAACTTCACTTCTATAGGATGTTCTTTGATGAGCTGCAATTCATGATCATACACCATGAGAATCACATCAGACGTGAGTTGAAAGAAAGCGAGCTCCTTTCCGGGCGCTGCCATAATGATGAATGATAAAAATACCGGCCAGGCAAAATATATATACCGATTCTTGCTAATTTCATCGTAATAAAAAAATTGTAAATAAAAAAATTCGTACCTTGTTCTAGAAAATAATTAAATTGACAATGCAATTTTTGTAGGCGGACCAAGAGTGCATAAACTGATATTCTTGAGTAATTAACATGATAAAATAAAATAATATCATTGCTGGCATATAATATCAAGTCATCATAATTATCAGAACAATCCATAGTGCTCTGAAATAGCAAAACCCAATACTTGGAAAGCCATACTATATAATGTAATAAATGCTATACGTACGTGAAGGTACTTTTTTAATGCTAAACTGTGTGCCCATAGTGCGCTTACTGCTGGCGAGAGGGTTCCCGATTCTCCAGCGAACTCAGGGCCCCTTTTGAGACAGCTTATAAATTTTAGGAAACGTTAATTCAATGAAACAATTAATTAAATAGGTAGCCAACATCCTTTTCATGATCCTACCTCAATAAAACAATGTAATTCATACGACAAACACATTTAATAAAATTACCAAATAGCATTAATTGCAACAAATGTGCTTTCTGTAAAAACAGAGTTGCGTCCCATTTTTTTGCCACAAAATTGAATCGGAACTGCGCACATTGTGTTTCTTACCGTGAAACGAAGGGTATGTTTTTATAATTTTCTAGAGTTCTCTTTCGATAAACCCGCTGGAATTTTCATCGAGCTAGTATAAGATTGTAAGTCATAATGTTGACGTATTTTTAGCCAGGAAAATCAATTTATTTTCAATGTACCCGGTTTTTCACACTATCGTACTTTAACATTAGGCGTATAAAATTCGCTAAAATTCATTAAAAATAACAACATAGTCGAGCGCTAGGCTGCTAAAATTTTAAATACTATACCATGAATTATCTGAGTTCAATTGGAAATAAAATATATACGGAACTGACATTTTATTGTCAAATCACAGCCTTTTATAATTGAGAAAGAAACACACACCGATTTTCTTAGACAGCAGAAGCTTACGCGATTTCACCCACGTCCGCGCTTTGTCTATATATATAGCACCCGCTTGAATTGGATTATTCGAAAACTTTTTCAATGCCACAAGAGATATATCAGAAGAGAAATATGAAGCCAGCAGCCAAGCCCGTAGGGAAGCCAACAGTACCGAAGCTATCAACGAGAAAGAAAAGAGCCATGGTGAAAGAAATTAAAGAGTTTTGGAGGAGGGAATTTGCGGGTTGGAGCGCGATGCTGCTTGACGGTGTAGAAGGAAGGCACGTGAGCACGGCAAATAATGTGAGAGCATTATTAAACGCAGCAAGAACCACCATCAGCGAGGAGGGGTGGTTCCATTTATTACAACGGACGATGGAAGAAGAAATGTACACCACCCCTCCTCCGGCAACAGCGCCCCAGCCATTACAAGATACAGCGCCCCGGGATGATGTACCACCCTTCCCCCTAGAAAACCTGATGGGCGAAGCGATGTACCCCCACCCTGCTCCGGCAACAGCGCCCCGGGATGATGATTTACCACCCTTCCCCCTGGAAGACGACCTGCCCTCCATCATTTGGGAAGCACCTCCACCCACCATCGCCGCCGCCATCTTCCTTGATGGGCACCCCATCACCCCGGAGGTAGATGAAGATGGCGTGAATCCCTACCGGTACTTCTCTGTGAGTCAGATGGGGGAGTAGGCAACTCCCCACCCTGAAGAAAAACAGGGGAAAAAATTTGATCCATAACCGCTCTTTTCAGAGCGAACCAATGCTTCTCGAAAGAGAAAGCTTCTAACTTGGCACACAAATTTCAAAGCATACATCCCCACCCTTTTTTTTATTTTTTATTAGCAAACTGCATCACCAAACAAAACAACCCCTGTCCTATATTAAAAGTCCTTGTGAGGACTAATCTCTCTCTTATAAACACAGATTTTTTCTCTCTCCCAGTAATTAATTAATATTACACAGTCCGAATGATAACGGACTAAAATTTATTTTTGAACCCGGGCATGTTACTAATATTACAACCCAAATAATAACGGGCTGAAATTTATTTTGTTATAACAGCCCGAATGATAAGGGGACTGACAATTTATTTGAACGAGCACAGGGATATATGTGTGTGTGATCTAGTGTTAATTTTTTGTGCGTTGTTAGAAGTTCCCCTTTCGGAAAAGATGGGTGGTTATAAAAATAACCTGGCTTACAATCTTATAATATTACCCTGAAAATTCCAGCGGGTTTATCGAAATAAAACTTTGGAAAAAATAAAACACAACATTTTTTTAGCAGATACCATAATCTTGCACTGACTCACACCGGCGGCCATCTTGCACCCATCACCCACCATCCACCCACAGGCGGCCATCTTGTACCCATCACCCACCATCCACCCACATGTCGCCATCTTGTACCCATCACCCACCATCCACCCACATGCCGCCATCTTGTACCCATCACCCACCATCCACCCACAAGCCGTCTAGACTATAAATAACGTGTAGTATATTGACATTTATTCACAAATACAATGATGGCTACAAGAAGACGACCACTGTTCACCCACCACCCCCCTAGAGATCCTAGAAATGCTGCTACAGAACACAGAGAGATGATTAGCAGTGAAGATAATGGTGGAATAACCATAATTACAAGCTTTCAGCGGGTTATTGAACAGGAGAACTGGAACAACTCCGGCGAGATGTAATGGCAGAAGAAGATGGACGGTTGCAAAGGCTAAGTCAAGAACAATTTTTTTTTTTAATTTTATTGAAATTATTGAAAAAAAAGGATTATTTCAACCCCACACCCAGTCCATTAGATGCCCCTTCATGAATGCTTCACATTGATACCTCACTCCATCCCATCGGTCCACTAGGGGCTCCCCTAGCTCCAAAAAGGCTATTTTCATACCCTTCGGCCACCGCGCATGCGCAGAATCACCCTAATTCAACCCCACACCCAGTCCATCAGATGCCCCTTCACCTAAGCTTCAATTTGATACCTCACTCGACCCACTCCCCCCCAAAAAAAAAAAAAATTTTTGAAGGTTTGCGCATGCGCACTCGAAAAGGGTATGAAAATAACAGAGCTCTCGTCCAATCAACACCCAGTCCATTAGATGCCCCTTCATGAATGCTTCACATTGATACCTCACTCGACCCCATTGGACCATTAGGGGCTCCCCTAGCTCCAAAAAGGTTATGAAATTTCGGATATCGACATACATTTTTTTATTTTTTTATTTTTTTTTTTCTTGGGGGAGTGGGTCGAGTGAGGTATCAAATTGAAGCTTAGGTGAAGGGGCATCTGATGGACTGGGTGTGGGGTTGAATTAGGGTGATTGTGCGCATGCGCGGTGGCCGAAGGGTATGAAAATAGCCTTTTTGGAGCTAGGGGAGCCCCTAGTGGACCGATGGGATGGAGTGAGGTATCAATGTGAAGCATTCATGAAGGGGCATCTAATGGCCTGGGTGTGGGGTTGACATATCGGCCTTGTGCGCAATTGAAAAAAAGAATGAACAATAAGCATTTTTTTAATTTTCTACTATTTTTATTAACACAAATAGAATGAACGTATTCACAAGGGTATTGAATTTTAATACAATTATATCTGAGTATTGAATTTTTTAATACAATTAACAGTAAAAAAACTCTGAATTTTTAATACAATTATACGCTCTCAAGCCACTTCAATGAATGTGTATGGTAAATGTTTTTCAACACTTGTTCTGATTGTTCAATAGTTCGCCAACAAGACTTGTTTGAATTCATCATCATCTTTCCGTCCCTGGTGCACGTAAATGTAGGTAATAATCTCTTCACGTGGAATTTTGGGCGGGCAGGCAGCTTCCACTCCCAGGGCAATTTGCGTCTCCGTCACGGTCTGTAGTGCCTCAGTGATGATGGCGTATGAGGGTACACTAGTGTCCTGTGGAATTTGAGGTCTGATTAGATGCAGGACTGTGTCGATGTACTTCTGATAAATATAGTGAGACACCTGGTAGGCCAGAGCTTGACGAATTGTACTTGCGAGACTCTGCAACTTCCGCCAGGCCGTTAATTTCAAGGTGACACCCTGAGGACAAGCAACAAGCTCTTGCGTATCTAACCGCATTTTCCATTTACGGATATGCACGAGGAGCTGATCGTTGTAATAGGCACAGCTCACAAAGATGTCGTCACCCACATGAAATTTCGCTTCGTCACTCCCCTGGTCGCGAATAACCGCATCGATGGCGTAATCAAGGGTCTCCAGTTTTTGCCAGGTGTCTAAGTTCATGGCAATATGCCTACTGGGTCTGTCGTTAAAGCCCGCTGCATTAAAATGCACTTCTTCGTCTTTCACACTCACAGTTAAATAGGGTGAGAGCTCCCAAATGTCCGTGTGGGCTGCCTGGTAGGCTTGCTGGATGAGGTTATTGATCTCCTGGACAGACATAGGAAGTTGCACTTCTTCTTTCACAGACACTTGCTGGGGTACTACTGACTCAATCACTGACTCAGGTATTTCTAACGGTGTTAGTCGAGGGCGTTTGGGTCGTCCAGCGCGTTTGACAGGTGTACTCTCTGGGGTAGTGTGCGTACGTTTGCTAGCTGTACGCTCTTCGGTGTATCCATAACTAAGATATCATCATCTACAAGGGGAATTTCAAGTAGATCCGCTAGTTCTTCATTTCCCGTCTTCTTCAGCGCCTCCACGAAGGCTAGAAATGCATAGGGACCACGGCGCAGTAGACCATCGATGAGTTTTCTGTTTTGTCGTGAAGGGGTGTTCTCCGCCATGATATCTTCGACACACTGTTTCAGGAGTATGTTATCGGCCATAAGCACATCACATAATGCGCCCACATGCTGCATCTCATCAACGAGGCGAGGACGGTTCTTTTGAAGCGTGACTAGGTCGGCTGAATTCATCATGACTATGGGCTCAGGCTGATGAGCAACTGCTACGGTGTAAAAGTCTGGTGAATTTGCACTGGTAAAATCAAAAAAAGTAAAAGGTTCACAGCTCATACAAAACAGGCAAGCAGGCTGGCTGACTGGCTAGAGGTGAAGCAGACTAGAGGTGAAGCAAGCAGGCAGGTAGGCAGGCAGGGAGGCTGGTCAGGTCAGGTAAGTCACAGTGCTACGCAGAGTAGTGCAATGAATACACCCCTACCCTAAAAATCGACTCCTTTTATACGTTTTTCTACAATCCGCCATCTTGTACCCATCACCCACCATCCACCCACATGCCGCCATCTTGTACCCATCACCCACCATCCACCCACACGCCGCCATCTTGTACCCATCACCCACCATCCACCCACACGCCGCCATCTTGTACCCATCACCCACCATTCACCCACAGGCCGCCATCTTGTACCCATCACCCACCATCCACCCACACGCCGCCATCTTGTACCCATCACCCACCATCCACCCACACGCCGCCATCACCCACCCACCATCCACCCACACGCCGCCATCTTGTACCCATCACCCACCATCCACCCACACGCCGCCATCTTGTACCCATCACCCACCATCCACCCACACGCCGCCATCTTGTACCCATCACCCACCATCCACCCACACGCCGCCATCTTGTACCCAGCACCCACCATCCACCCACACGCCGCCATCTTGTACCCAGCACCCACCATCCACGGCCGCCATCTTGTACCCAGCACCCACCATCCACGGCCGTCATCTTGTACCCATCACCCACCATCCACCCACAGGCCGCCATCTTGTACCCATCACCCACCATCCACCCACACACCGCCATCTTGTACCCATCACCCACCATCCACCCACAGGACGCCATCTTGTACCCAGCACCCACCATCTACCCACACGCCGCCATCTTGTACCCATCACCCAAGTCGCCATCTTGTACCCATCACCCACCATCCACCCACAGGACGCCATCTTGTACCCATCACCCACCATCCACCCACACGCCGCCATCTTGTACCCATCACACATCATGCACATCTTCTCACAATGTGGTAAATTTGGAAAGAATTCAAATTTAGCAAAACCTCTTTCCTGTGTTATATTCACATGAAAAGGTAGCTTTTGGAAGAAGACCTCTGGACCTCTAGAGAAAACATCGGATCGGGTCGTAAAGGTCATATGCACATCTTCACATGGTGACGATGGTGTGTGACAAATTTGGAAAGAATCCAGCAAAACCTCTTTGCTGTTTTGCGTTCACAAGAAACGGTAGCTCATGGAAGTAGCTTTATGGATGTGCATAGGCCATAACTCTGGAGGAAACATTGGATTGCGTTGGAGAGGCCACATGCACATCTTCAAATGGTGACGATAATGTGGAGCAAATTTGGAAAGAATCCAGCAAAAACTCTTTGCTGTGTTGCGTCCACACGAGAAGTTAACGACGATGCCATATACCATTATTAGGTCCGGTCAAAATTGACGTGCGTATAAAATTGAAGTGATATGCAAGAGGTGGGAAAAATTGACGACGACTTTTGTTGCAGCTGTTCATGTGCAGACTATGAAGTATCTACACCGCCCCTAGTACCGGATTGAGCGGAATCAGATACGCTACCTTGGAGGCTGTGATGACAGATCAGCTCAAACTACTCATCTGCTGTTAATGGATGAGCATCGTGGACGTCTGATGGAGCAAACACCTCAACATGGGGTTAACATGGTAAATGCACAAATACCCAGGAAAGCTAACCTGTAATACCCTGTAAAACAATTTGGGTGCCATTGATATATCTAACAGTAATCCCAAAAGTATCTCGATGAAAGTCCGTGAACTTTTGATTAAAACTTTGACCGATCGAGACGCCCAAACACACAGAGTCGGTTAAAATAATTATAGTAAGATGTAGTCCGCCAGTTATAAGATTCTTTTATTTCTTGCTTTCACACACCATTGAACATGTATAATTGACATTCTTGTTGACTAAACGCTGATATATCATGCGTTAACACAACATTGCCCAGGGTTAAAATTTCATTTGGATTGAACTCCACGAACTAAAAAAAACTGTATCGGTACGTATTAATATGCTAAACATATCTATCTGTGCATTCAATTTCAAGTCTTACCTTTGAATACATATCACCTCGTATTTATCAGGAGAGAAATCGAAAGATATGGAAAGTCCACGTTCATACAGCGATTCAAGTTTCGTCTCCCGAGTAATATTTTGGTAAGTCAAGTAGTATTGACGTTTACATAAGGAAAATATCCGCCAGTTGTTATGTTTCTGAGCCCACAAATGAATTTCTGCAATACATTATTTGTTGCGCACAGAAAAATACCCACGTTTCAAGCTATGAACTCTTGCAGTTAAACATGAAGTAAAACAGCATCGGCGACAGCCGGATACTGCGTAGTATGAGAGAAGTACAGTTTCCCATGTATTTATTGTCTCTTTCTGTTTGCTCATGTGTGTTTTCATACTGCTTCCATGTTCTATGCATGCGAGAAGTTTGTTTTCGTATATCAGAACTGTATGTGTGCACATGGCCTGTTCGACTGTAGATTTCAAGTAGATAAAGCATCTAATCTATGAAAACCCTCTGTTATGCTCTGTGCCATCAGAACACCCATGATCAGTTTGTCAGCTTAACATAACATTAAAATGGTAGTGGGAAAAGATGCCGACGTACTGACAACAAATGATGACGACACGGGCAAATATACTGACTGCATGTTTCTAAAAAAAACTCACAAGACCCACAGCTGACCCCTGTTATAATCTGTATTCCAGGTATGCCTTTTTTGTAGTGGTTCATTTGGATATTTTAAATGCCATGACTACACGGCCCATTTTGCACCAGCTTGAACGATATTAGATACAAACATAATGTAATAGAGGTGATATAATAGCCCCATTAAATTATATCACCGTCAGATTGAACAAACGGCCCAAAAGAGGGAGTATTAATAACTTGCAATTAAGTTCCTCTTCAGAACAAATATCTGCGAGGCCCGGCGCCGACCAAGAGATTCATTCTCCACCATGATACAAAACTACATTCACAAAATGTATCTCGCCATAAACAGGCAACAATTATTACACGCTACATGTCGGTGTACTGACAATAAAACAGATGACCCCAAATCTGGTCCGTGTGATGATCTGTATCCCAGCCAAGCTTTATGCAGCTTTTCACGTTGAATATCTGGAGAACTAATAGACCAATATGGTATATCAGTTTGCCTATGCGCCTGGAGAGATCCGTAGGAAGCATTTTCAATTAAAGTGCTTGATTCAACGTTACTTTTCCTCCAGTTGTCTCAATATCGCGATTTTCCGAGAGACGATAGATTTTCCCCTACAAAAAACGCCTGACTCGAGATCACTTGGAGATCACTATTTTTATCCAGTTTGTAACAGTTTTTCAATCGAGAAAATCCTGGAAGAAAACACGATATCGCGATTATATCGCGAGTCACTGTTAACTTTCAAACGAAAAAAATAATAATAAACGATTGAACAAAGAAACTCTTAAAATACCACCGCGGATTAGACCAACGGTAGTGCGCGAGGCCTGCATGAATCACTTGGATACGGGTCTATATTTAATTATATTGCCATATATTCATAATTCTTCTGTGACCTGATTCGATGTTTCTTCCTCTCTGGCTGTTGAATCAATATCCACACACGGTGAGTAGAACTCTGCAGTTAGTTACATTTTAAAAACGGTGCGCTAGTTGACCCTGTGCGGTACAGCGCTGAAATTCCGGGCTAAAGACTCTTATTGCTCGTCTAGCTAGAATGATTTCTGTGCGACATGAACAACTATTGTACACGGATATAATATAGTTTATATGACCCAGTATGTTATAATTGAATTAATGATGGATATTTAATCCGTTGAATCTCTATCTGACTTTAGCGATTTGGTGCGTAGGAGTGGAGTTTGGAGGGGGGGAGGGGAGTAGTGAGGGGGGGGGGGGGCGGATTCCTGCGGGGACACATACTGGTCATTTGCATTTCTTGTATCACTTTGCGAAGGTTTTTTTTGCTGTAATTTCAATGGATACCTTGTTGTATAAACGCAGACATAAAAACGCCTACATTGGTAGTAAGACACGTCAATTCATTCTATATGTAGTGGAAATAGTTTCCACCGGTTTAGAAATAGTTTCGCTGCGGTGAAAATATTATATCTATGATGGAAAAAAACTTTCCACCGAAGAGAAAAAGGTCTGCACAGCAGAGGTGACTATTTCAGCGGCAGTGATACTACGGCTTTTCATTAAGTGTGGACTTCGTATGTAAGATTAATGGTCAAATGATTATTCTTAACCATCCAATGTCTGATCATGTCCATTAAGTTCCTTCATGAAGATGAACAGACAGTTAAGCGCGTATGACATAATCTAATAGTTTTGGGTAGAATGTTGCCACAATTGTTCATTTTTGTGATAGAAGAGCAACAATCGGCATGAATGTGGTCCTGCGTAGGTAGATCATGAGTATACATATTCAAACCAATACCGGGTAACGGCGACTATCACTCACATTACTCATATACCAAAACGAACAGGTCAAGGTCAACATTCAAGCTATGGTCAAGGTCAAGTCAAGCTCTGTCGACATTCAGCATTCAAGCTAAGGTCAAAATTCAAGCTAAGGCCAGGTCAAGGTCAAGCTTTTTGAATGAGTTCGCGCAGATGCCAACTCATGGACGCAATTCCGGACTTAAATACGTGCCGTTCTCAATTGAATCAATAATCGACCTACTCGGAAATGGACATTCAGAGTAAAAACAAGGCGGTTAAATCCCACTGTACTCATATACAGCGGAAACGAGGACAAGACAAATCTCGGTCGAAAGCTTGATTTGGCCGATTTCGCAATGACGCCGAATGATATCTTTGACCGATCGAGACGCCCAAACACACAGAGTCGGTTAAAATAATTATAGTAAGATGTAGTCCGCCAGTTATAAGATTCTTTTATTTCTTGCTTTCACACACCATTGAACATGTATAATTGACATTCTTGTTGACTAAACGCTGATATATCATGCGTTAACACAACATTGCCCATGGTTAAAATTTCATTTGGATTGAACTCCACGAACTAAAAAAAACAGTATCGGTACGTATTAATATGCTAAACATATCTATCTGTGCATTCAATTTCAAGTCTTACCTTTGAATACATATCACCTCGTATTTATCAGGAGAGAAATCGAAAGATATGGAAAGTCCACGTTCATACAGCGATTCAAGTTTCGTCTCCCGAGTAATATTTTGGTAAGTCAAGTAGTATTGACGTTTACATAAGGAAAATATCCGCCAGTTGTTATGTTTCTGAGCCCACAAATGAATTTCTGCAATACATTATTTGTTGCGTACAGAAAAATACCCACGTTTCAAGCTATGAACTCTTGCAGTTAAACATGAAGTAAAACAGCATCGGCGACAGCCGGATACTGCGTAGTATGAGAGAAGTACAGTTTCCCATGTATTTATTGTCTCTTTCTGTTTGCTCATGTGTGTTTTCATACTGCTTCCATGTTCTATGCATGCGAGAAGTTTGTTTTCGTATATCAGAACTGTATGTGTGCACATGGCCTGTTCGACTGTAGATTTCAAGTAGATAAAGCATCTAATCTATGAAAACCCTCGGTTATGCTCTGTGCCATCAGAACACCCATGATCAGTTTGTCAGCTTAACATAACATTAAAATGGTAGTGGGAAAAGATGCCGACGTACTGACAACAAATCATGACGGCACGGGCAAATATACTGACTGCATGTTTCTAAAAAAAACTCACAAGACCCACAGCTGATCCGTTATAATCTGTATTCCAGGTATGCCTTTTTTGTAGTGGTTCATTTGGATATTTTAAATGCCATGACTACACGGCCCATTTTGCACCAGCTTGAACGATATTAGATACAAACATGATGTAATAGAGGTGATATAATAGCCCCATTAAATTATATCACCGTCAGATTGAACAAACGGCCCAAAAGAGGGAGTATTAATAACTTGCAATTAAGTTCCTCTTCAGAACAAATATCTGCGAGGCCCGGCGCCGACCAAGAGATTCATTCTCCACCATGATACAAAACTACATTCACAAAATGTATCTCGCCATAAACAGGCAACAATTATTACACGCTACATGTCGGTGTACTGACAATAAAACAGATGACCCCAAATCTGGTCCGTGTGATGATCTGTATCCCAGCCAAGCTTTATGCAGCTTTTCACGTTGAATATCTGGAGAACTAATAGACCAATATGGTATATCAGTTTGCCTATGCGCCTGGAGAGATCCGTAGGAAGCATTTTCAATTAAAGTGCTTGATTCAACGTTACTTTTCCTCCAGTTGTCTCAATATCGCGATTTTCCGAGAGACGATAGATTTTCCCCTACAAAAAACGCCTGACTCGAGATCACTTGGAGATCACTATTTTTATCCAGTTTGTAACAGTTTTTCAATCGAGAAAATCCTGGAAGAAAACACGATATCGCGATTATATCGCGAGTCACTGTTAACTTTCAAACGAAAAAAATAATAATAAACGATTGAACAAAGAAACTCTTAAAATACCACCGCGGATTAGACCAACGGTAGTGCGTGAGGCCTGCATGAATCACTTGGATACGGGTCTATATTTAATTATATTGCCATATATTCATAATTCTTCTGTGACCTGATTCGATGTTTCTTCCTCTCTGGCTGTTGAATCAATATCCACACACGGTGAGTAGAACTCTGCAGTTAGTTACATTTTAAAAACGGTGCGCTAGTTGACCCTGTGCGGTACAGCGCTGAAATTCCGGGCTAAAGACTCTTATTGCTCGTCTAGCTAGAATGATTTCTGTGCGACATGAACAACTATTGTACACGGATATAATATAGTTTATATGACCCAGTATGTTATAATTGAATTAATGATGGATATTTAATCCGTTGAATCTCTATCTGACTTTAGCGATTTGGTGCGTAGGAGTGGAGTTTGGAGGGGGGGAGGGGAGTAGTGAGGGGGGGGGGCGGCGGATTCCTGCGGGGACACATACTGGTCATTTGCATTTCTTGTATCACTTTGCGAAGGTTTTTTTTGCTGTAATTTCAATGGATACCTTGTTGTATAAACGCAGACATAAAAACGCCTACATTGGTAGTAAGACACGTCAATTCATTCTATATGTAGTGGAAATAGTTTCCACCGGTTTAGAAATAGTTTCGCTGCGGTGAAAATATTATATCTATGATGGAAAAAAACTTTCCACCGAAGAGAAAAAGGTCTGCACAGCAGAGGTGACTATTTCAGCGGCAGTGATACTACGGCTTTTCATTAAGTGTGGACTTCGTATGTAAGATTAATGGTCAAATGATTATTCTTAACCATCCAATGTCTGATCATGTCCATTAAGTTCCTTCATGAAGATGAACAGACAGTTAAGCGCGTATGACATAATCTAATAGTTTTGGGTAGAATATTGCCACAATTGTTCATTTTTGTGATAGAAGAGCAACAATCGGCATGAATGTGGTCCTGCGTAGGTAGATCATGAGTATACATATTCAAACCAATACCGGATAACGGCGACTATCACTCACATTACTCATATACCAAAACGAACAGGTCAAGGTCAACATTCAAGCTATGGTCAAGGTCAAGTCAAGCTCTGTCGACATTCAGCATTCAAGCTAAGGTCAAAATTCAAGCTAAGGCCAGGTCAAGGTCAAGCTTTTTGAATGAGTTCGCGCAGATGCCAACTCATGGACGCAATTCCGGACTTAAATACGTGCCGTTCTCAATTGAATCAATAATCGACCTACTCGGAAATGGACATTCAGAGTAAAAACAAGGCGGTTAAATCCCACTGTACTCATATACAGCGGAAACGAGGACAAGACAAATCTCGGTCGAAAGCTTGATTTGGCCGATTTCGCAATGACGCCGAATGATATCTTCCTGATACAAGCGTCTAATCCGTCATTCAATAGTCAGCCGTCGTCCATAAAAGAATTTCTGCGTCCACAATCCGAAGACCTTCACAATCCGAAGACCTAATTCGTATAATAGAATTAGCATCAAATTAAAAGAATGAATCATAGCATACTTAAAACTAGGCTAATTTCCTGCAAGAAAGAATGTCTCAACAGTTTTTAATGATGTCAGCAAGACATAATGGTGTTCCAAATATGTCAAATCCGTATCGATGTTCAGTATTCTTAATCCATATGATTGCATTTGTAAAACCATTATCCAGCGTAGGATGTATCTCAGTGATGCTTGTATTGAGCCTGTTCATATGCACTCTATGGGGGTCTTGAAATACATACATTCATACGGTTCCTAGTCCCGGGTTAAACGGAATTATACACAAGTTACCAAAACGTACCGCCATATATCTTGCACGCTACGCTCGCATTTTGCCATCAGCATACGATGTATATCGCCAACTTTGAGAAAATTCGAGTGAAGGCGCTTGATGATATATGCCTGTTATAAGTTTCTACAATAATGGTTTTGACGTTGCTTAACATCGTCACATTTAACACATCATCTGGTAAATGTACATGTGTGCCACATGGGAGTACCCGTGCCATTTACCCATGGTGTTCTAATCGTCATCCCTCATCACGACCTTATTGACCGTATAAGTTCATTAACAGTATCTGTGTTCAAGAAAACTGATCGTAGATATATTAATGTCGGAAGCCATAAAGCATTCTTTAGCTCTACTACATACAAGAGATATCATTCATGGGATGTTTCTTTCTTTATAGAGCTGCTTGAATTTCTCATTAAAAATATCTATGTGAAATTTGGCAACACAATATATCAGCAGCATTTAGGTATTCCAATGGGTACTAATTGTGCACCCCTGTTGGCTGACCTATATCTGTTCTCTTATGAATATGACTATATGCAGGCGCTTTCAAAAACCGATCCATTCAAAGCCCGTTCCTTCTCATTCACCAAACGCTATATAGACGATCTTCTCGCTGTAGATAATCGCTATATGGATGACGCAGTGAAGAATTTATATCCACCTTCACTGGATTTGAAGGAAACTACAGGCAGCCCTACAGGCACATCATATTTAGATCTACATCCCTATAAAAATGAAGCGGGCATTCTCTCTCGTCGACTTTATGACAAAGAGATGATTACAATTCCGACATGGTAAACTATCCCCTTCTGGACAGTAATATTCCAGTGGGACCTGCATATGGCGTATACATATCTCGCTTAGTAGCATTTGCTATATCCTGTGTTAAATGTGACGATTTTAATCAACGTCACAAAACATTGTTGCAGAAGCTTATAAAACAGGGCTATTCCACCAAGCGCCTCCACTCAAAGTTTCTCAAATTTGGCGATACAAATCGCATGCTGATAGCAAAATACGAACGTAGCGTGCAAGATCTATGGCGTTACGTTTCGTAACTTGTGTCTAATTCCGCTTAACACGGGGCTAGGGGCCGTATGAACCCATGTACTACAAGATCCTCGTGGTACTCATATGAACAGTCACAATCAAAGCGTGATAGATACATCACTCTTTAAATGACGACTTCACAACGAATATTATGGATTAAGAATACTGATCAGCGATACGGATTTTATATTTTTGGAACATCATGATGTCTTGCCGGCATCATTGAAAACTGTTGACCGCTTCTCTCTTGCAGGAAACAAGCATTTGTTTACGTATACTATGCTGTTCTTTTTGAATTTGGTGCTAATACTGTTATATGGAATATGGAATAGGTCTTTGGATTATCGACGCGGATATTCTCTAATGGACGACGGCTGAATTATGAATGATGGATTATACGATACACCTTACTGGAAATTTCTTGAATATATACGCTATTTTTTTCTAAACGTTGAACGTATATTATAAGAGTACGTAATAGCATTTCAAACGTCCTAGCCTTTGACGTTCAATGTTGTCTTGAAATACTTGTCCAGTTATGTCGAATCTAACCTGACGTTGATGACATCACGGCGCTCTGTGACGTCATATCAGGCACTGTGCTGACCAGCAATCAGGCTATTATGTCACAGGTCAAGTGGTCATAGCCATCGCTGTTTTCAAAGGGACGTGATAGTATCGTGGATTACTGCTGTTATTTGCAAAAATAACATATAGTTTAATGTGTTTTGGGACCATTTGGTATAACCTTCGACAGCAAACAATAAAGTTCAACACGCAATGTTTACCTGCTTCATAACTTTCAGTTTTCTGCGATTCATAATGCCAAAGTAGTTATAGATACACATACACGGAGCTCGTACTACGGCAATAAAAATCAAATATCTTATTCGGCAGAGGTTGCCTAAGGACCTGATTAAATCTGTTGACCATGACCTAAATTGTCGCAATATTCAATGCTATTTCGATGGTATATTTCAGGGAATATAAAACCGATCACGATACATGCATATATGAAACATGCAGCTGCCTTGATACCTCCTCACAACTATATTAATCTTTGGTCATCGCGAATCAGATTTGAACCAATTTGTTTGCGTCTTTTTCTTGCAGCACCATTCTTGTCAGTACAATATATATTCATCTGAATTACAGATGACTGGACGTGTGGATGTCTTTAGATGGTCATAGAATCTGGTAAAATAACTACGAGGGAACATAAGGGCTCATTATTTCCATCAAAATGTATTATCTAAAACTACTCTGACTCTGATTAATGGATCATGGGTCTAGTGTGGAAGACCCCATCATTCGATAGGACTATTGTCGATCCAGTGGGGTGAGCTAAGGACGAAAATGGCCGGAATCGTTACACCCAGGACAAAAGGTCCAAACGATATTTTTAGAAATTACTTATTGTATTAGGATGCGAAAAGTCAAAAGATCCAAAAATCTGACAAGGAAACGGTACGACGAAATAATAGCCGTATAGTTTCTGATTCCGCCTCACCAACGTGGATATATTACTATCCTTCAGGGTAGAAAGCTTAAACTTCATACACTATATCTTTGGGCCTGGTTCTACCAGGGAATTTAAACAGGTTACACTGGCTGCTTTGATGACGTAAACTTAATGTCACTTTCTGAACTTGCATTTTGACATTTTTTCTGATTGATTTATATGTATAATTTTATTTTTTGCGTTTTTTCCTTAACATGGTTACTAATTAAATTCTAAAATAATATTTGAGGTGAAATAAAATAATTGAAGACACTTTCCTTCAGTAAGCGTCAGATTCGACTTTCCATTCCATCTGCAGGACGATGGAAATTGAAGATCTGAAAACAGATTGTCCTATTGGAGTTGTCGTGAATCATCGTCTTGCTTACCCGTCTTACACCTCTAGGCAAGGTTCCTTGGTAAATTCAAAACGGCGTCCATGAATAGGAGATTGATCCATTGCGTTTTCGTCATTCATCTTTTTTTTGTCTTGCCTTATTATGCATAAAAGTGCCCAAATGTCACCTTTGGCAACTTTTTTTCTAGTCTATTATAATGTTGTTGAGGAGAAAATACCAAGGGTAAGAATAATATATATTGTGTCACATAAGGCACTGAGTCCTAATGTAATATCGGCGATATAAAATCACTGTGTGTGTGTCCTTCACGTTTTCCCGTTAACACGATAACTTGAAAACTATTCACTCCGAATTTACCTAACGATATTATTGGGAGATAGCTTTCAGTTGATATTGAGGCCACTATGTCAAAGGTCAACGTCACTTGGGCTAGAAAATTCTGCAGTAAAAAGAGAGGAAAATGTCCTGTTCCCTTTTATGAATTGGTACGAAACACTGAGTATACATGGGCAAAGCGGAACCTTACTTTATGTTTAGGTGAAATTACAAGCGTCTAGTCCGTCATTCATAATCCAGCCGTCGTCCATTAGAGAATATCCGCGTCCATAATCCAAAGACCTATTCCATATTCCAAATAACAGTATCAGCACCAAATTCAAAAAGACAATCATAGTATACATAAACATAGGCTTGTTTCCTGCAAGAGAGAAGCGGTCACAGTTTTCAATGATGCCGGCAAGACATCATGATGTTCCAAAAATATCAAATCCGTATCGCTGATCAGTATTCTTAATCCATAATATTCGTTGTAAGTCGTCATCTAAAGAATGATGTATCTCAGTCACGCTTTGATTGTGACTGTTCATATGAGTACCATGAGGATCTTGAAGTACATGGGTTCATACGGCCCCTAGCCCCGGGTTAAGCGGAATTAGACACAAGTTACGAAACGTAGCGCCATAGATCTTGCACGCTACGTTCGTATTTTGCTATCAGCATGCGATATGTATCGCCAAATTTGAGAAACTTTGAGTGGAGGCGCTTGGTGGATGTAGCCCTGTTTTATAAGTTTCTGCAACGATGTTTTGTGACGTTGATTAAAATCATCACATTTAACACAGGATCTAGCAAATGCTACTAAGCGAGATATGTATACGCCATATGCAGGTCCCACTGGAATATTACTATCCAGAAAGGGATAGTTTACGATGTCGAAATTGTAATCATCTCTTTTGTCATAAAGTCGACGAGAGAGAATGCCCGCTTCATTTTTATAGAGATAGAGATCTAAATAAGATGTGCCTGTAGGGTTATCTGTAGTTTCCTGGATATATATCCTTCACTGCGTCATTTATATAGCGATTATCCAAAGATCAAGTTCCGCCAGCCAGAGAACCTGTAAAAAATGAAACATCTGTTTCAATTCCTGTGTTGGTTCTAAACTGTATGCCTACATTGCACAAAGTGGAGAGAATAACCCTCTTTATTTTAAGCTCAAAAGGATAGATACAGGTTTAAGTGACCTGGACAAGGAAATATGGAAAGAAAAAGTGGAAAACAGTGTTGGTACTGTCATATTAAACTCAAGTTCATGGATATGGATTTTAAACTCAAGTTCATGGATATGGATTATGGTCGAATTTCAAGTATACCGCAAACTCCTTGCAATAGGGGAATCATTTCCGGCCTATTGATTTTGAGGACCCTGGGTCGAAGACCACCGTTTCTTAAAAAATGTTACGTATTTGTTATGTATTGTGAGTTATGTCTACTCACCCGAGTAGTTACATCTTTGAATTCCCTAGGGGATCTGTAGGAATCGAGTTGTCTCCCCTAATTCTGCAGTGGAACTGTTGTTTATCATGTCTATCTCGGACAGGGCTCTTTTTCAGCATGTTCGTTAACTGTTCTGCTGAAAAACGGGAATAAACTTTACGCGATTTAAGTACAGCAACTCACAGTGAGTTAATATGTGTCTATTTGAATGACACAAAACAGCATACCTGAATCCAATATCACATTATTTACAATAGTGAGCAATTGCGCATGAAATTACAAGCGTCTAGTCCGTCATTCATAATCCAGCCGTCGTCCATTAGAGAATATCCGCGTCCATAATCCAAAGACCTATTCCATTTTCCACATAACTTATGTAAAATTAAAATATTTTAAATAAATGTCATGTCTTTAACCCTACCTGGCCTGCCACGCCCACCCAACCTTGTTGTTTTGTGTTACTTGTCTCCGGAACGACAAAAACATGATAGCTGACAGCTGAGATTTTTTGGTTGATCATATTGTGGTCATTTTGCATGATCACCAGAGCAAAGGATCGTAGATAAATTCAAAATGGCATTTTCATCATATTTCTTCAAACTTTTCTGCATGAAAAAGTGGATAAAACTACTTTATTTCTTATCAGATTATTATTTACTAATTTATCAGATTTTACGAAGAAAGAACATAAATATAAACAAAACATCGTCAAAAAATGGCTTTTTGAAAAATGACATTGTGACGTCATCATGCACTGGGCGGAAAAGCGAGTTTCCGTTCTCGTAAAAGCTGCATGGAATCTGTCCCAAACCTTGTTTCTGACATGTATCCTTTTTTTAGTCGAATTTCAGGTATGCCAGAAACCAGTGCCTAGTTTCCGTTTCATTCCATGTGTAACTTATTTCGGGGGACTGTATTATCCGCAGTGCAGCAAGTCTCATCTTAAGAGATTATCTCGCCGTTATATAATACCACAGATAATGTGGTTCTATGTGGAACCACCCACATGCGGTCTCATGTAAAGTCACTTACCAATACTACAGACTTACATAAAAAAACTTGAAGTATACTTACATAAGAGTAGTGCGCTGAACTGGATTTATGCTAGTATTTTCTGATATGTTCTTAGTTTAAACAACGTCGATGAATTAGCATGTCCATCCAAAATAAAGAACAGGCTCGCAATCCCGTTGCCCCTATTTTCTTAAAACATATCAATATGTTGTTGTTGTTTTATCAGAAAATCAAAGGCTGTAATCTAGGATTTACATCTATTACATGCTAGACAATGGCGGGCAGGTAGACGCCCTTTATTTAGATTTCACAAAGGCCTTCGATTCTGTGCCTCACAAGAAACTGCTATATAAGTTACAGATGTATGGCATTCATGGCAATCTTCTGAAATGGCTCACGAGCTATCTAAACAATCGCAAACAGCGTGTGGTGGCAGAAGGTCAGCATTCTGAATGGCTACCTGTATTGTCGGGGGTGCCACAGGGGTCCATCCTTGGTCCTGTCCTATTTCTTTTGTACATAAATGACCTACCCGACTGCGTTTCGGAACAAACGAAAGTTGCACTATTTGCAAACGACTCAAAATGTCTTCGGGAATTTAATAGCGTCGAAGATTGCCATGCCCTACAACAGGATATTTCATGTCTTATTAAATGGAGTGTGGACTGGTGCATGTCATTCAATATAGAGAAGTGCAAACTTACTCTTGTAACGCGTAAGAAAAATCCCACCTTATTTAGTTATTCTATGAACGGCGTAACCCTTGATCGTGAGTACATTGTTTGTGACCTGGGTGTAGATGTAGCGCACAATCTTATTTGGGATCACCATATTAATAGAATTGTCGGTAAGGCAAATCAAATGCTTGGACTGTTGAAGAGAACGTGTGGCTTAGATATCAGCATAGACACAAAAATATCTTTGTATTGTGTCTTAGTTCGAAGTGTTTTAGAATATTGTTTTCCCGTATGGTCGCCACATAACAAAAATATGTTATCAATGCTTGAAGGTGTACAGCGCAGGGCCACAAAATATATATGTGGCGATTATGGAAGCGACTATGCAGCGAGATTATCGAAGCTAAATTTATTGCCTCTGTCCTATAGAAGGGAGATGACTTACCTCGTGTATTTTTATAAGGCGTTGAAAGATGATCGGATGCTTTTACCGAGCTTTTTATCTTTTAACCGGAATGAACGAACTCAAAGCTTAAGGTCTAATTTTAGAAATCTTATACCATCTGTTCGCTGTCAGACAGAAACTTTTAAGGCGTCTCCTTTTATGAGACTCATTCCTATCTGGAACAACTTACCCTTGGAATCCAGAAACATCACATTAAGTGCCAAATACTTTAAAAACAAAATTGTTCGCTTTTACCATCAAACGTCCAAAGATACATTTAGTGTTGAAAACTTATGTTCATGGACGTCCTACTGCCATTGTACAGCGTGTCGTCCCATGTGATCTTATTTGTGCTATTATTATTATTATCTATTTTTTATATTTTTATTTTTAAATTTTAATATATATTGTTAATTAGTTTTGGGAACTCAACTAGCGTAGGTGTTCGCCACCTGTTTGGGTCCCCTTGTGTGTATTCATGCATGCAAAACTTGAATAAATAAATAAATAAATAAATATTTGAACGGTATTTGTAACTCCTCAATATTGCCCGATTCCGACAGTACGAGAGCGCGTGGTCAGACATCATTTCAACACACGTTCACTTCGCATAGGTAATGCTAATACAGGGAATGCGATTTGGTATATTTGGGGCAGTGCTTATTTTTTAATTTTCCATACAGCGTTCGGACAAAAGTTTCGGTGTCCTCATTTTCAGGGCATTTTCCTCAGTTCGTGGGAAAACCAACGCCGGACGTTAATCAGTACAAAAAGCTGCCGTGTCAGTTACAATATGAGATGTGACTGGTTTGGATTTCATCATGGGCCGAACTGCTTTGATGTACATGTAGAGATGAAATACACATCCTAAGTCAAAGCAAAACAGCAGGCTTGGGTTGCTGACATGCTAATTCAAAACAAGCATCGGGGATGAAATGTACGAGATTGTACATCAGAATCACCAAAAATGTCCCGGTAAACCATCTGCGAGGATTTGGGATTTGCTTGCGCACAAACAAACCAAGGAAAAACAATTAATATAAACATACATGTACAGAGATGGAAATATATACATGTAGATCATGTTTAACACAAATTGTATGATGCTCTGGGTTACAAACAGAACAACCGAATTCAGGAAAAATGCATTTCTCATTGTTCTTTTTCAATGTGACATTAGCTCAACCCCGGAACAAGAGCCCTAGGGGCTTCAATATACGCCCGTATATCTGAAATTACATTGGTCCAAATTTCAAGGTTGTTTAATAGCCTTGATTTCAATTGGTAGCTAGCAATCCAGAGAAAGGTCTACAATTTTGTGTCTCTGAGAATGTAACATATATCACATCTTATATTGAATGATAAACTAAAATGGGCTCAACTCTTGGTAACTAGTTGACCTTGAAACAAGAGCCGAGAGCAGACACATATCCCACACTGAAATCGACAAGTCAAACACAAGAAAATAGTAGTTTTCCTGCAAATGGATTTCTTTCAGGCGAGAGAATTTTTCATGAAGGAAGAAGAAAGTGATGAAGTAAACTTTTGTTCTTGAGTCAATAAAAAGAACCCCTCTCCCCGTTAAATTAGTAGATGTATGGTTTTTATTTCACAACAGTTTAACTAAATGTAGCTGTTTCAAACATGGGAGACAACTCCACAGGACAAATGCCATACACATGTAGGGGAGAGAAATCTGAATACTCCAACCTAACATAGGCATATGAAAATGTGACTTTTAATGATTTCTTGATTTTGGGATCACAGTGACCTTGACCTACTGACACAAAAAAAGAGTAATTTTTTTGACATTCACCTAAATTTTGGTACATGATAAACCAATGGACACAAAAAAATATGATTTTTCACAATTTTGGGGTCACAGTGACCTTGACCTAAATGTTGGTATGTGACACATCGTGTCCCCCTAATGTATCTACTGACACAAAAAAAAATTATTTTTAATAATTTCCTGCTTTTGGGGTCACAGTGACCTTTGACCTTCGACCTTGACCTAATTTTTTGGTATGCGAAACTTCGTTTCCCCGTATTGAATCCACTCACAAAAAATTAGAAATTTTTAATGATTTTCTGATTTTCGGTCACACTGACCTTTGACCTCTGACCTCGACCTACATTCGATATGCAACACATCGTTCCCCCTAGGGCATCCACTCACCAAAAATTAGAACTGTAGATAGAAAACTGTCAATGATCAACGATTTCCTGATTTTAAGGAACAGTGACCTTTGACCTCCGACCTCGACCTTAATTTTGGTATGCGACACATCGTCTCCACCTAGCATATCCACTCACAAAAAAAGTAACTGTGGATAGAAAACATTCACAGATATAGATCGGACACGAACACTTCAGTGATTTCCTGTTTTTCAGGCCAGTGACCTTTGACCTCTGACCTCGACCTTCATTTTGGTATGCGACACATCGTCTCCCCGTAGGGTATCCACTCATCAAACATTGGAACTTTAGGTAGAAAACTGTCCCAGATATAGACCGGACACGAGGGACGGACACACGGACGGAAACCGCTATCACATAATACGTTCGCCTTTTGGCGGGCGTATACAAATGAAACAATTATGTTTTGTGTCCCGATAGCCGCAATTATATAAAACCAGTTATATGAAAATGCTCAATGATGGGAGAATGCCATCATGCAGTTTCATAGAGTACATTACCTATATAAAATGAAAACACTGAGAAAAAAACTTTGGAACCACTTTCCAGGTTCAGCTCCTGGCCCCCTGACTATTAGTTCAATTTTATTCTCATCAAACATGTCAAATGGCTTCGTGACACTGACCTCCGAACAGATACTGTTATGCTATATACTACATGTTTTAAGCTATGTTTTAAAATGTGCTATCAGACTGTATAATACTGATATATACTGTGTATATGTATAATATCTTATGACTATGTGACTCATTATCGTAAAACATTATGTGGAAATCCTTATATCCTTAAATATAGAAAATAAAAAATATATAAAAAAAAATGTGTTATTGCCAAATTATTTAAAAACTATGTTCAAAATAACCTAAAAACATTGGGTGAGGGAAATGTCCACTGGGGGAAATGCCCACTGGGGGAAATGTCACTCCAGGAGATTATAATTTTTGTGAACGTCGTTTGCACAACTGTATTGTGTGTAATATCTACCGACGTAAACGACATATGGACAGGTTAATGACACATCTTTATTAATATAATTGGTCTTTCACATAAACATTTTCAACTGTGTAGACATTATGAAACATAATGATTCAACCAAAACACAGCATAGGCCTGTGCCACATTTACTTCGCCTGTGGGTTATGATAGAATGGCTTGCCCGGTCTGCAACCGTACACATGTTCAAGCGTTCACATGTTGTACATGTAGGCCTACTTTTTACTAACCTTGATTGAGACATAATTCTATCGACAATTCTAACACATCTGCCACGTCTTTACTATTAAAAGCATAGGGTCATTTCCTACATCTAATCACAACAAACTGTCTCTGGTTTCAATCTAGTTTCGTCAGGACATTCTAAATGGAATGTTCCAAACGCGCATGTAGAAGGGGGGACAGGTTGAAACAGACCGTCGTCTGCTACTGTCAAAACAAAAACAATAAACAATGTAGCAAAATGGAGGCTCTCAAAGTGATAATCAGTCCGTTGTTTCTGCCACACACACTGAGCAAACTTGCTTTGTTCAATCGTCCTCTCGATCCTCTGCATTGCCCGCGTTATTCCACAACGCCAATATAAGTGGCGGGAACTTTAACATCACCTTCAACTAGGAACGTGATGAACTTCCTCTATTTTAATAGTTCACGATCGTATTCGTACACTTTGATGTTATCTAAGTTTGGACTCCATACCTCTCCGATTGTTGTAAACTCCATTGAGTTGAACACGGGCCGCGTCCTCAAACAATGGGCAAGTCCGTTTTACCTACATATATCTGAGCAATTTTACGCAGGAAAACAAGCCCTTATTTCTTAAATAACCTAGGTGGGCTATAGGGGGTGGTAATCAGGTAATGCGGATTATGGTCTTGAGCCAGTGTAGGCCGAGCTGACCTGACCTGCAACAGACCGCAGGATTAAGTTATTCGGATATATTTACCTTTGGGACTGTAGAGTAAAGGCCGAATGTATTTCTCTGGATGCGGTATGTTCAATCATGCGAAACAAGATTGTTCGGATCTGATATGGAGAAGAAAATTGAACGTAAGCTGTCACGAGTCAGAGCGAAAGTAGAAGTGGAAGGAAAATGGCCGTGTGAAAGTCACATGAAATCGCGTCAGTAGCGCGAGACCGAGGGAGATAGTTGGACACACAAGTCATCAATAAGTTCTCTTCGATGTACCGGTACATCACATACCGGTACCTCTGGTCAGAGAAACCCACAGCGAACGAAACCCCCACGAACAACTCCCCCCCCCCCAATCACATATTATTGTTTATGCTACTTCAGTAATAAAACGAATAAAACATGGTGAATGATAATAGATCAAGACAATGTTATTTCATATTCATATATCAATTTGTCGGGTAATTGGACACCCTATTATATTTATGCGTGTTTTATCTGTTGTCTGATGTTTGTAGTTGTGTATGTTTTATATGTATGTTTGATTGCGTTTTAGCCCTGCTGGGCACAACTTTTATCCAAACAAGATATCAAGCTCGGAGAAAAAGATTAACGGACGGACAAACAGGCGGACACCACAATGACAATACACTGAGCTTTATATTTCATATTTGATATTTCAAGGCATAAGCTTCATATCACAGAAGTTTGGACTTGACTTGAGGCCAAGGACATGTGATGTGTTGACTTAATAAATGGAAGTGGAGCACACTGATAAAAACATAACTGTATAAAAAGATGGCTTGAAGCCATATTAAAGGCTGTTAAATAATCTAGTTATGGGTGGTCTAAATTAGCACGATATAGATACATGTAATTACCCCAATGAACTTCTCAGAGGCTGAACACGGATAAAGGAATTAAACAAATGCTGCGTAATAGCCTACCACACCTTACAAACAAAATATTCTGCAATCTATGTACACAATTTTTAATTTTTTTTTTTTTTTTTATCCCCATCATCAATCAATTTGGGGAATAATTCATGGTGTCTGTCTTGCAAATTAAAGCATTTTAACAGACAGAGATTTCCCTTTGGCAGAGTTGTACTGTGACGTCAATGCCCTACACAGCCCATTCTTCATGCTTGTATAACCAAGAACTAAGACCATTTTGAAATATGCAAATTAAAAAAGATGTAAATGTAACACTGTCTCATAATAAATTAATACCTGGGGCATTTAACTTGCCATCAAAATGTAATTTTATAACCGTCTATAAGGAATATGGGTGAATGCTATGCCAGAACTTTTCTAAAGTGTATGTAGTCAGTATAAATCAAGAACCCAGATGGGTCGATTTCCCTTTTGAAGTTGAAGAGAGAGAGAGAGAGAATTAAGGTTTAACGTCGCGTTCAGCAATATTTTAGCTATATAGCGACGATCAAACAAATTCTAAGTACTCAAGCCAATAATTTAGTAATCCAACACATTAAAAGATACACACATTAAAACTTATGCAACAAACCAATTTCGCTCAAATAACCCAAGACACAGTCCTCCCTCACCCGCCTAAAATGATCTTCCAAAGCAGTCGCTAGATAAAAAGAACCTCTTACAATCTTAAAAGTTGAATGTTCAACTGAATAATTAAACATGCTATTGCAAATTTACAGGAAGAGCCAAAGATTTTTGTTTGAGAGTGCCAACCTAAACCTGGTTCATCCGACATTAGAACACTTACTGTGAGTATGAACATTAGCCAGGATCCAAAGTATTACATGTCATCATCATCATTATCATTCAAAACTGAACTCCCCATATGATAATCCCTCTAATAATTCAATCACAAGACGTGAAATTTTTCACCATAAAATCTGGACTGATCAAATTTATTAGAACTGTCAAAATGGTAAAAGTCATATAGATAATCCATTATTTCTTCGCTATTTCATTGATTTTAGGGCAATCAAATTCATTAGAAGAGCTAACTGCATCTTGTCCCCAAAATTGGGGGTAATTGAATTTTGATGGGGGATTGAATTATTAGAGGGACGAGCTTTCATTGAACCCACCCACTGCCCTCAGGGGCATGTCCCCACCTCAGGGGATCTGAACCGACCCTCATACGCCACGGATTAAGAAGTGAAACCCATGAAGGCAAGACCCTCATACGCCACGGATTTCACCCCATGGCTCATTCACCCCATGGGTTAGTTTATAGGGATAGAGAGATCGTGTGCCCTTTCTATAATACTAATCGCGCATGAGCAGTCGACCCATTCTACTGTAGGGTGCAAGCCTGGCCCATGGAATCTCAGGTAGCGAAAACCCCAGGTCTCGCGGCCCACCCTATCCCGCGCCACACCTATAGGGATAGGGAGGTCGCGTGCCCTTTCTATATTACTACTCATCGCGCATGCGCAGTCGACCCATTCTACTGTAGGGTGAATGCCTGGCCCATGGAATCTCAGGTAGCGAAAACCCCAGGTCTCTCGCCCCAGCCTATCCCGCGCCACACCTATGCGACCGCTGTGCAGTGAGTAAAGTGGAGGAGGAGGAGTAGGTGAGTAAAGTGGAGGAGGAGGAGGAGTAGGACACGCCACGGATTATACTAGGGAGATAAACTATTCTATATCATGAATTCCAGCGTGGCGGATTTACTAGGTAGGCCTACCGGTGTGATGGATATAAGAATGTCTGGTGATTGGTGTCTCTTTTTGTTGAGAGGATTGTGAAATCGATCAACTTGGTTCTATAACACAGACTGGTTATAGTCGAGAGTATATGCCGTCATATTGTGTGTAGGAAGGGAGACTATATATAATATGCATGGATGGCGGCATATACTCTGGACGCAATCTCTGCTCGACAACAAATAAAATGTGTATTGTCAAGATGTGACATTGGTGCTGGTAAGCCTTGTGTGCAGAGCAGAGAACAAGTTTTCCTAACTACAGAAGTAGTGGCTACTACTCCTACTGATGACGTCACCAATGACGTTACAGATGACATGGACCTCCCTCAAGTCGTGGTCTACACCACGAGAGCTTCACTTTGTCACCTCGCACGACGCATTCGGACCACGGATGGTCCCTCAAACGCACTCCACGCATCCCCAAAATTGCTGCTTTCTATACTACGGCGCTTAGTGACGCTTGCTTTCCCAAGTGTTTATGCATGTGCCTATATGATTTTTCTTATTTTTTTTTTTTTTTCAGTTACTTCTTTAATTATTGTTCGCTTAACTTTTGGCAGTGAATTTTCAGTTTTCGAGTCGGTTTATATATTAATATAACTGATTATTGTTCGTAAATATCTGGGTCGTTCATGAAAATACTAATGGTAACCGTATGAGAATATGAACCAGAATTTCCCATTAGACTAGCCTCGCCTGTCTGACAACGAGTTGGGGAATACCTGAGCATTACGTCACAATTTACCGGCCGGCTCGGAGCGAGACAATAGAGCAACAGAGAGCGACTCTGAAGGGAAAGATATCCATCTAAAGCGAACACGTCCTTTAGCACTTTCTTAGTTTAAACATATTTGATTACCTCAATAATAGCAATAGGATTGGGGACAAGTTCTAATCAACTTACGTGCCCTCTCAGAAATTACATACAAAGATAAATAATCAGGCGGCAAAACAGACATTAACTTCGACATGCAGACTTTCTTCCACATTTATGTGTAAAATATGAACTTTTTGTAATGAAATAAAAATAAAGTTTTGTTGAAAATACATATTTTAATAAGAAAAAAACACAAAAAAAACAAGAAAACTATGCTCATACTGATAAAATCAAATACCGGGAAAGTAAACAGTCCATGACGGGAAATGTCCGAAGGGAAAATGTTAGCCAGGGGAAGTGTGTGCGCGGCGATTCTCCTCTCGGACCTGGTATACCAGGACAAAATGGCAGTCGACCAACAGTTACATGTCTTTTCTAGTCTCTCTCGATGTCTTTGGGGTGATAGTTTTAAATATGTCTTTGCAATAGCCATAATGTGCCCGAAGTGAACTTGGGATATCAGGGAAGGCAGATCGGTACTTATACGCTGTGTATTAATGGTGGGATGGTGATCGGATTGAAGATAAGTGCGGTTGATGATTCAAGACAAATTCCATACAATTTAAGCGCCGAAAGCAAGGCATATTGTGTTTCATTTTCGATAGATTTTTCGACTTTAAAGCTGTCAATTTTCATATCAATAGTGCTGAATATCACTACAGGGGTTTATCCATCTGTCCACTCAAATTTGAACATGAAACCAAATCCACATTCGCTCTCACCATGCCACTTAGTATGTAAAAATATGTCGAAAACAGAAATGAAATCGTCCAGTTTGACGCCTATTTACATGATACGAGACGATCGGGAGTCTTTTGGTCGATTTTTTTATATGCATATATTTGACGAAATATGGACGCATCATCATGTAGACATCGGGCACGATGAACTAAAACAGTCGACATTTAGAACGGAAAATGTATGTCGGAAGAAGCACAAACAGGACCAGTCGCCATGAGAGCTGTCGAACATTTATGCTGGTCTTCTCTCAGGTCCGCGCGTCTGTCATTTATAGCCGGGTCGCTGCAGCGCAACCGTTACATTACGGGCTACCTACCAAGGTGAAGACATTTGGGTTACAGCACTTCGTTTCCTGAGTGGATTTGAGCGACAGAACGTGAGGGGACCATAGTATGGAGGAATTATCATTCTTCTAATAGAAGCGCCGAGAAGAATCACCAGCCACGCATCGTTTTCCGCTTTGATTTGACAGAAGTCTCTAACCGACTGGACGTATGGGGAGGACGGAGATGGATAGATTTCTTCTACGTAGTTGACGGATTTTACAATTATGATTAACACCAGATCTGAGAGTACGCTCTCTATCGCCAAGATCGGGAGCGACTATTGTAGATCTATTTTCCGTAGATCTGGACTTTCAACGGCGGATGGAAGTTTGCAGGAAGGCTAACATACCGGTAGTGCCCGCCTACGAAGCTGGGTCATCATGACATGAAGGAACCAGACGCATGGCTATATATCGGTTATCCAGTTTTGCGCCCCGACAAAAAATGCTGAAACAAAAATAAAATAAATATTAACTGCTCCACCCCTGGCCTATATACAATAAAATGTCACACATATCATGAACAAACATTTAGAGATGCATGTGTTTCACAGTATTTATATTGATATATGTTCATGAAACCGACAAGATTCGAATGACCATCCTAGAACATTATATGCAAATAGATTTGCATATGCTATTAAACGTGTGATCATCCGCATGTGCGAGCACCTTTCATTGTTTTCAAATCCTGCAATTTGCACACGTTTCTATAGTCTAGGAAATATTATCAAATATCCATTTATCATAACCGTGTGTAACATATGCAAATAGTCATATATAACATCTATGTAGTGCACGTTGCAAATATAATGAAATACGAAAATGTCATTACATGAAATCTAGCAATTCCATGTGTGTTTTGTTCAATTTTACCAACTCAATTTCATGCGTGTTTTGTTCAATTTTACCAACTCGTCATCCATATAGGAAATGTTTCAGAAATATACAGATTTAATAATCCAAGTGAAATGTAGATAAAAACCATTGATTTCACCGTACATTACACGTATAAGGAAGACTCGTATGTACAAGCATATATCACAAGGTGGTTACATACATCATGTCCATATGCCAATGACCTGGCCACTGTACGGCGAAGCTATGGCAAATATTTTTATTTGCTTATATACGAACGGACTGGAATTTATTTTAAATCCGACTATATAAAATCCTTCATCACACGGGTTAAATATAACTAAACTAGATCATACTCAATATGCTCAGTATGGTATTCAAATGTTAAGTGAATCCAATCATTTAATTTTTCTCAACCTACTAGTCAAATGTCTGTGAATGCGATCGTTCACCAGGGTATGAAATGTAAGTAAAACTATATATTCAATACGGCGGATCATCCCCTATTTGCAACCAATCAAATCAATGTACACCCGAAACATTCCACATGGTTATGTCATATAGGTGAAATTAGGGACTCTCCAAGCCGCACTGTACAGTTAAATTATTATAAATATCTAACTACACCATATCGGAAATGTATTATAAATGAATGCAAATTTCAGACTCTCACATACCTGAACCATACATTTAACATACATGTTAAATGTACAATTTTCTGTAGTGTCAGTTAGTCGTGTGAAGTGAGTTTGATATTGGATATTGGATATTGGACATTCGGATTTCACAGGTTCGGTTTACAAAGGTTAAATATTCAAAAATATTCGTTGGATATTCTATGGATATTCGTTTGATATTGGACATTCAATGGATTTTCGACATATGAAATGCTGATTCGTCTCATATCTATAGAACGCCTGGTTTGACCCAACTTTGCTCATCTTAGCCATTTATCTTGCATGCCGGAGTTGTGGGATGAAGAGGATGTATACAAATCCTACTTATCACCGATTTTGTCCAATATTAACGTCTTTTCGCTTACAGGGATTGGGCTGAGGGTATACATTTCTGACTAGAGCCTGGTTTGACTGTGAAACACCCTGAACACACATATATCCAGCTACACTGCAAAGATAATTTAAAATAGACGCCTTTGTGGGTTTTTTTGTATTCTATCTGGAAACAGTAAAAACAATATTTAAAAAAACGATATATTATGCAGAGAGGCATAATTGATGGACTTTTCGTCTAAAATAAGCTGCGCGCCGCTCTGATTTTACTCTATACTAAAAGACCGTGTACGTAGCTACATCATACCATTAATTTCAGAGCGGCGCGCGGCTTTGTTTTTTTTTATATATAAATTTTTAACCTTTAAAATTAGTTTAAAAAAATAACGAGTTGTGGTATAATTTCTCCACTTTTTTTAATAAAGCGGCGCGCCGCTGTGTATCTACACTATTCTGAACAAGTCTGTATAGAGCTACACCATACCATTAATTTTAGGGCGGCATACGGCTTTGTTTTTTTTATATACTATATAGAAAAAGTAAAAAATATGAAAAACGATACATTATGAAGAGAGGTATAATTGATGGACATTTAGTCTAAACTAAGCTGCGCGCCGCTCTGAATTTACTCCATTCTGAAAGACCGTGTACATAGCTACACGGCGGCGCGCGGCGTTTTTTTATGATTTATTATCACGAAGCAATAAGAAAAATGAAAAAAGATATTCTATGAAAAGAGATATAAATGATGGACTTTTCGTCTAGACTAAGCTGCGCGCCGGTCTGATTTTACCCTATTCTGAAAGACCATGTATGTAGCTAAAGCATATCAGTAATTTCAGAGCGGAGCGCGGTTTTGTTTTTGATATATAAATTTTAAACTTTAAAAATAAATTTAAACAATAATGAGTTTTATAATTTATCGAATTTTCTTTAATACTATAGGGCGCGCCGCTGTGGATCTACACTATTCTGAACAAGGCTGGCTACAGCTATACCATACCATTAATTTTAGGGCCGAGCGCGGCTTTGTTTTTTATATTCCATCTCGAAACAGTAAAAATAAGAAAAGCGATATATTATGCAAAGAGGTCTAATTGGTGGACTTTTCGTCTAAACTATGCTACGCGCCGACCAGGTAGGTAGCTACACCATACCATTAATTTCAGAGCGGAGCGCGGTCTTATTTTATATATATAAATTTTCCACCTTTAAAATAAATTAAAAAAATATGAGTTGTGATATTGCTCGACTTTCCTTTAATACTAAGCGGAGCGCCGCTGTAGATGTACGCTATTCTGAACAAGCATGTATACAGCTACAACATACCATCAATTTCAGGGCGGCGCGCGGCTTATTTTTTTATATGCTATTTCGAAACAGTAAAAACTATGAAAAGAGATATATTATGAATTATGTAGTGGGGTATAATTGATAGACGTTTTGTCTAAACTTAACTGCGCGCCGCTCTGATTTTACTCTATTCTGAACGACTGTGTACGTGTCTACACCATAACATTAATTCCAAGGCGGCACGCGGCTTTGTTTTTTTTTGTATAAATTTTTAATCTTTAAAATAAATTTTAAAAAATAACGAGTTGTGGTATGATTTCTCGACTTTTCTCTAAAATAATGCGGCGCGCCGCTGTGGATCTACATAATTCTGAACAAGCCTGTATACAGCTACACTATACCATTAATTTCAAGGCGGCGCGCGGCTTTGCTTTTTTATACGCTATCTCGAAACATTGAACAATATGAAAAAAATATACTATGTTGAGGGGTATAATTTATAGACTTTTTGTCTAAACTAAACTAGTTTTTTTTATATACTATCTCGAAACAGTAAATATGAAAAAGATATATTATGAATTATGTAGAGGGGTATAATTGATAGACTTTTCGTCTAAACTAAGCTGCGCGCCGCTCTGATTTTACCCTATTCTGAAAGACCGTGTACGTAGCTACAGCATACTCGTAATTCCAGGGCGGCGCGCGGCTTTGTCTTTTTTTTTTACATAAATTTTTAACCTTTAAAATAAATTAAAAAGAAATAATGAGTGGTGGTTTGATTTCTCGACTTTTCTTTAAAACAATGCGGTGCGCTGCTCTGGATCTACACTATATAGAGCTGCACCATACCATTAATTTCAAGGCAGCGCGCGGCTTTGTTTTTTTTTAATACACTATCTCGAAACATTAAAAAATATGAAAAGACATATATTATGTAGAGGGGTATAATTGACAGACTTTTGGCCTAAACTAAGCTGCGCGCCGCTCTGATTTTACTCTATTCTGAAACACCGTGTACGTAGCTACGCCATACCATTTATTTCAGAGCGGAGCGCGGCATTGTGTTTTTTTCAACCTTGAAAATAAATTGAAAAAATAATGAGTTGTGGTATAATTTATCGACTTTTCTTTAAAATAAAGCAGTGCGCCGCTGTGGATCTACCCTATTCTAAACAAGCCTGTATGCAGCTAGACCATACCATTAATTTCAGGGCGGCGCGCGGCTTTGTCTTTTATATACTATCTGGAAACTTTAAACATTATGAAAACTATATAAGTTATGTAGAGGGGTATAATTGATTAACTTTTCGTCTAAACTAAGCTGCGCGCCGCCCTAATTTCACTCTATTCTGAAAGACCGTGTACGTAGCTACATCATTCCATTGATTTCAGGGCGGCGCGCGGCTTTGTTTTCTGTGTATAAATTTTCAATCTTCAAAATAATTTAAAAAAATAATGAGTGGTGGTATAATTTATCGACTTTTCTTTAAAAGAGAGCGGAGCGCGGCATTGTGTTTTTTATGCAACTTTTCAACCTTGAAAATAAATTGAAAAAATAATGAGTTGTGGTATAATTTCTCGACTTTTCTTTAAAATAAAGCAGTGCGCCGCTGTGGACCTACACTATTCTGAACAAGCCTGTATACAGCTACACCATGCCATTAATTTCAGGGCGGCGCGCGGCTTTGCTTTTTTATATGCTATCTCGAAACATTAAACAATACGAGAAAAGATATATTATGTAGAGGGGTATAACTGATAGACTTTTCGTCTAAACTAAGCTGCGCGCCGCTCTGATTTTACTCTATTCTTAAAGACCGTGTACGTAGCTACACCATACTATTAATTTTAGGGCGGCGAGTGGCTTTGTTTATTTTTTATATAGATTTTCAACCTTCGTGCATTCTGATCGCATTTT
>JAVTVY010010568.1:0-49211 GCA_036873755.1 Hanleya hanleyi | reverse complement strand
TCACATGGAACAGATGAATGGCAGGGGCGGGGGTGTTAATGTCACACAAGTTTATTTCACTCATGGTGACGGCCAGTTTGGTTGGTTGAGGAAGCCGGATTACCAGGAGAGCACCAGCACCCGTCGTTAAGTAACTGGCAAATTTTCACACATGGACCAGCAGGGTTTGAACCCAGGCTGGTTCAGTGGTGTGAGGCTAGCAGCCACCAGCAATGCACCTTAGATCACTCGGCCACGAGGGCCCTAGTAGCTAAATAAGTCACCCCCAGCGAGGGTTTTAGATAATTTTATTACGAATCACCCACCTCTGAAACTGCCGTACATCTAATCTCTATCCCATCCTGCGCAGGATAGTAACGCATATATCGCCGTCTGAATTTTCCAGTCGACAACTTCCACTTTATATGCACCATGTTCAATTGCAAACAGCCCAGCACACATATACCGTAACGTCACCAACATGGCGCGTAGAGAGTTGAAGTTTTCGACTGGAAAATTCAGAGGGCGATATATGCGTTACTATTTCACTATAGTGCGCAAGATTTTAAAATAGTGCGCAGGAGGGGATAGAGATTTGATGTACAGCATTTTCAGATGTGGGTGATTCGTAATAAAATTATCTAAAACCCTCGCTGGGGGTGACTGGGACCGTCGTATAGCCCTCATACTAGAGCGCTATATATTATTTAGCTAGGGCCCTAGGTGAATAGGGAAGAAACTGGGATGTACACGTGTGGAGGATTTTGCTAGACCTGGTCCGGTCCAGTCAGTCAGATTGATCATGATTGTCCTAGGTCTGTATCAGAATGCTGTTAATCTTCATGTCTGACAATCAATTATCTGTAAGAGTGGACAAATCAACATGCTCACAGACCTGTAGTCCAAAGTTGTCAATGTCGAGAATGAGCTGTTGTCGTATTTTGTCATCATCGGACATTCCTTGTGAGCCAGCACTTGTTCCCGTACCTCGAGCCTTCTTCAGTCGTTTGAGGCTGTCCTCCATCTTCTTCACTGATGTCAAAACATCAGAGGTAACTGTACAATATCTGTGGTCAAAGGGACATAGCATTCTTATTGTTCCCTTTACAGGTAATATGAGCCTACCCTATTTCTTCTAATTATTCAGAGAGCAAAACTTAACTTATGGAATCTGTTGAGAAAAATTCTGCTAACATTCTTCAAATTTCACTAGATAGATGTTCAATTCTCGGGATAAATGACATATCCATGCCACAATATTTAGCCTCAGTTAAAATAAAGATGGTTTTATTATGCTTTTAGTCAAAAACTGCTATTTGAAAAATTAGAAGAAATAGGGTACTGGTATTCAAGTTAATCCGAAAATATACAGCAAATACTGTCGGAATGAAGAATATGAAGGGTAGCTGATATACCAGTATTTCAAACACAAATCTGATCGCAAATCTTCATGACCAATGTTCTGCCACCATCTAGAAAACATACAAAAGATTGTTCCAGTGCAGAGTAACTACGTATCACAAACATGCATACACAGAACATAAAAGATGCAGGGACATCTCAACAACATTGTTTATCCTTCTGTGCCTGTATTAACTGGTTTGTCAAGATTTGTAAATGGCCGTTTGCACAAAATTGCATATACAGTTTTTGGTTTTGACAGGGTTCTGGTTAAGTTTTAAAACACCTCAAATTTAAGTGTTGGGAGCCATAATAATGTAGATATTTAGAAATTGGTCGGTTTACCCAGGTTTCTGTATTCGCAGGTTTCACTGTACTGTCTGGATAGAATGATTGAGATTTGTTACTCACTGTTTTGCTAGGTTTGTGAATACTTGTTTAGAGCACTCCGTCTGTTTTTCAGTATTCATTACAGCTGTATGTTCCTCCAGGAATAGCTTCAATGGTTTGGTCAGACCACTCACATACACAGATGGCTTACTTGGAACCTAAAATGCAAAACCTCTAACTTCCAAACACAAATCAACTGCAATCATTCAGCTAAAAACTACAAGTATAAATGCCAGGTGTTACAAATAGATATTTCTATTTCCAGCTTTTCTCAGCTATGTCTCTCTAATATTCATTAGTTTCTCAACATTTCAATGGCTTATGTAACAGATTTCTTTGAAATTCGATACCTACAATTGGATATATAATATCTATAATTTGAGTCTGATGAGGTTGAATCAATTCCTGATCCGATTAAAATTGAATTTTGTACCAATGTGTTCTCATCTATACTAGTGAGGGGTCTTAGAATGGTGTATATTTTTTCAGTTAAACCCTGGATAAACCAGTGGACAATTTATTTATCATTTGTACTACCATTTTACAAAACCATTACACTGAATAAACTTAATCCCTAGCTTCATAAGGATTAAAAAAAACAAGGGTTATGTGTAACCCGGCAGCTCGCCTTTTGGGTATTCAATAACATGCAGCTTCACATAAAGATCGAGCCCTTCAGGTTGCACATCACTGGCAATGACAATACATATTGCAATAAAAATTTGACTTCTTCGTCAGTGATGCTGAAGTTGGATTGAAACATGAACTATATTATAAAACTTGAAATAAAGATTACCTTTTTTTCCAAAAGTAAGCTTATACATGTCATTATGAATACATGTACAATTGAGATTTTGTCTGAGATGTGGGTGTGAAATGCCTGGACAAATATGGTTTGTGCAAAAGCTTGAGGTTAAATCATGATGAGGAATGGGATTTGATACCAAAAGTGAAGGAAATGGTGTTCTTCATTAAAGGCGACACAAAATTCCAAACCACCAGGGGTTAATATTTAATATTGTACTTCTGAAATGAAATAATGTCATTAAACTATTAGTACCGTAATTACTATAAAGGAATATATTGTAGTTGATTTGACGTGTTTGTGTATATGTAACAGGTCGGTGTAAGAACGCATTGTTGAGGCTTTTGTTGAGGCTTTTGAATGTGCAGCTGAAAAGGGTCACGTCTAGACGCATTGTTGAGCTCAGACAGGCTATTGTAGGCTCTGTCTTGTGCGTAATTCTTACACCAAGTATAAACCTACAATGTACACTGCATCTCCTACCTAATAGGTTAGTATCACATATAAGAGATATATGCAGCTTCGCAAAAGATCGAGCCCTTAAGGATGGCACATCATTTGAGGTTGCACATCATTGGCAATGCACATCATTTAAAATAATAAATTTATTAAGAAATATGATTTCTATATTTAGTGATATTGAGGTTGGATTGAAGGAGGAACTATATTATATAACTACCAATAAAGATTACATTTTTTCCAAAAAGTAAGCCTACACATCCCATTGCATAGATCTGATGAATACATGTTCATGTATACATGTAGTTAGGAACAATAGGTGTGCAATTTTGAGCACGTTCTTGATGTAACTTTGTGTGATGATATGCGAACAAACAAAGCTAATAACAGTGCGATGGTAGGACTAAATCTATCATTTCCAACAGGCAATGGGACACTTGCACTGTGGTAAACCTTCACATTTGTATGCAAATAAAAGAACGCAATGACAACTGTGTCCAATCATACTGTAATGCTCCATAATAATGTGCACGGGTAAAGACTGAGCTCACAAACTGATTCAAACTCACTTTTAATTAATATAGTAAGTTAAATGTGTGGACACAGATATGGTTGTACAAAAGCTTCAGGGTCAACGAGAATTTGATAAAATTTTAGGAAATGGCGTTCTTCATTTAAGGCGACACGAAATTAAAAACTAACAGGGGTTCGGTACTGCGGGATTCCCCCGCCAGTTATTTTGATATTGTACTTCCGAAATAAAATAATGTCAAAAACTATTAATAAATACTATAAAGGAATATACTGTATGTGATTTAGTATGTATGACTGTGTATACAATGTACACTGCATCTCATGCCTAATAAGAAGTCAAAATTATTCTAAGTCCAGCCTAAACAGAAAAGATTAACCCAGACAACTTTCTAAGTCCAGCCTAAACATAAAAGTCTAACCGGACACCAACACCGACACCAACACCGCCACTTTCTCCCTCTCTCTCCCAATACCTCGCCTACTTCGTATACGGCGAGCTAAAAATGACAAGGGAGAGATACTTTTTTTAAAAATTAAATTTCACGCAAATCAAACATATCCACTGTTTTCTGGCAAACAGATGCAGCTTCATCCAACAATGTACATACCTCTCTGTTAGTCCTCCTGTACAATCGTGGAATGTCATTGACCTGTTTGAGATACACTAAACACTGACTGCTCACATCTTCTATCACATAATTACTGTACTGAGGCAAACGCTCCAGGATCGACCGTTCGCACTCGACAAAACTTTCTGCAACAATAAAGTCAACAATAATACTATTGAAAATTCCACCTTTTCGAAACATTTAAAATGCACAAATTTCTTATCAGCCGTTAAAATATTCGTCCCACTTCTAGTTTCAATTATCCGAATACTTACCTTTTATTGCATCTGTGTTAGTGGAGCCAAGTACTTCTAATCTTGGTGTCACCCGATTTTCAAAAAGCAGCAAAATCTACAAAATAAAAGCACTGGCAGTTCAAGCCTTGTTTGGAGGAAGGTTTCAAGAGTTGTTGCCCTTATAACCTTGACAAATAAAACATCTGAATGTTCAAAAAAAAAGCCAAACAAAACTTTGACTATGGTATTTCCTCTTACAATTAAATCACAGAAAGTGAAATTTCCCACCATGATATCTGTGGTTGATCAAATTTATTATAACAGGAAGTTAACAAAATCGTTCAAAATCATGCATATATTTTTTTGCATATATGCAGCCATATATGCACGAGCAATTATTTATTGATGATAAATAGTTATTTCAACGATTTCAGAGGGTGATCAAATTTATTAGAACAGCCGATCGAATTTCGTTCCCAAAATTGGGGTGATTGAATTTGATAGGGGAATTTAATTAAGAGGGATTACCATAGGGGCATATCATTATAAGGTACAGGAATTGGTTACATAAGACTAGATGTCTTTCGAGGTTGTGTATCATAGCTTTGGATTCCTGTGGATTCTCAGAGAGTTACGTTGCGATTGGATTCCTGTAAATTTCATTGAAAAGCAAGGCCTGTTGGAAAGAGATACATTAACTTACTTTTTTAGCCACAGCTTCGGCATCAGAAATAAGGGAGACAACTTGTCCCATTGTAATAGGTGGACTGACCGGAGCCAGCTCTTGGACTTGTCCATTACCAATCCCAGCACTGTTAGAGGTTGATCTGTCTCCACCACCCCCACCTGCAGGACTTGGTTTGTCCACTTGTGAGGCTGTTTTCTTCTCTAGCTGCTCCCCTGTTTCAGAATTCTTTTTCAAAATCTGTAAGTGAAATGATGCTGATGGATAGTAATTGTTTTAAACTTATAATTTAATACCTGGTGGTACTTTGGGGATCTGAAGTTGAACAGCATGCACCATATTCTTGACATTCTGGAAGACTTCACAAATACAGTAATATGCTAGATTTCAGCAGAGGTCTGTAAATATCCCACTTTATAGTCTTCAACTTTCAGACCGTTTCAGACCAATACTTGTATATTCAAGTAACAGTTGAAAATGTATGTGTACGAGAATATAATGTTTTCCAGTATTCAAAAGGACATTAGTGAGGATTCGGACTCCAGATGAGTGAAAACATCACCCTATTTGCTCTGTAAATCAAAGCAAGTTCTATACAAATACTCCATGTTTGAACTGGTAGTTATTGAACAATGTAGGGTTCTGCGATCGTCATACGTTGACCACCAAGAGGAGATGCTATCCAGTGATTTTTAGAAAATCAGGAAGAATTTTAATTTTCTTGACCCGAGGATATAATTAAGCCTAGGGACTTTCGAAGGCCATGACTGTCTTCCAGCTTCGTCCTTGATAATTTTCCCATTTCCCTGGCAACATGGAAATCCTGTTCGTCATTTCGTTTCGATCAGTGAATGCAAAGTTACCTCCTCTTGGTAGGCATCATCCAGCCATGAAGTGTAGCGTGAAAGAAGCTGGAAGGAGAGCTTTAAGAAACGATGGCACAGTGGACTGAGATACACACCCTCCTGCCAACATCTCTCCAGACATGCCCACAGTGTGTCACTGGCAGTCAGCAAAAATCCTTTATCACCTGTAACAGAACAAGTAGGAGACATGATGGAGAGAAGATGACAAGAAAATGAAGGAGGGAGGGTGATGGAGTGGAAGGATGGGGGTTGATGGGAGGGTGGGAGGAAGGTGGCAAAGGTGAAGGGAGGGGCAGGTGAATTATTTATACTAACACACTTCATTTATAGAACTTTTTTTATCGATGTCAAGGACAATAACTGTATAAAATAAAATCCTATATGAACATATTTGGATGATAAAGCTGTTAAAGAAATATAAGTTTTAAAATATGAAAGGACATATTAATAGTAATTCATGGGTCTTCAAGTAGGACTCACCCTTAGTTTCAATGATTTTCTTAATTATTTGAAGCTTCTCTGGTGATAGAGAGTTTATTAGACAGTGTTGGTCCATATATCCTAAACATCTCAGCAAATAGTGCGTTTAGAAGGAACTCTTGTTGGCCTGAGGCCTGTTGGCATGTACACATATAAAACATCTGTGAGCGATGGAAGAAGTGAAGGTTGTCCTGTGAACTGATAAGAAGATTCGTTCATCTTAGCCACACCAATACTCACCAGATGATTTATTGAATGCTGTGAACAATGAAGATTCAAAGGCACCAGCAATTTCTTGAAATCTGAAAGACAAATTTGATAAGATTATTACTTTACATTTGCACTTCACATGAAAGCATACAGAGAAGCTGTGTAAAGAACAAGTTGATATTTTTTCCTACAAAAAATGACACAAGAGTGGATTTTTTATGAAGAATGACAGGAGTCAAATTATGATCTCATCATATCCATCATTGATGTGGGATGTCATATTGTGACATACTTACCACAACAATTGGGTTTGATGACATGACATTATTAGGTCATTAAACTGTAACTTTGTGACATATTTGGTGTTAAAACAGACACGTCACCTGGAGCAATCGCTACTATCACGACAATTGCTTGCTAGGATCAATCGCAATCCATCTCTGGTGTCAAGGGTCAAAAGGTCACAACCTTTGCTGTTTCCAATAAGGCAAGATATTTGAGGGTTTTGAATTTGTTCTTCCGGACTATGATCATTCCCAACAAGAGCCTTGTGGGCTTCAATATATGCCCATACACACCTTTGACTGCAGAAATCCAAAGTCATTCAATCCATGGGAATTTTTTGTTGTCTGCCTATGATCCTTTATAAAATATTGTAAAAACTGAATTTGACCTAGAAAAAAATAGGTCATGATTGATCAACTTGTATATACTTCTAGCCCATCACCAGTAGTATGAATTCGAAAAACTAGCTATAACCCTTTAAAAGATATCGCATTAAATAAAATAGGTCAAGGTCTTTCATGTTGAATAGGTTTCTGGTCAATCACTAGTTGCATACATAGTATTAATTTCCACAGCCCAATTGTGATGCTTCAAAAAATATCCCCAATGCCAGAATTTGACCTTGATAAAATAGGTCAACGCCTGAAATAATACTTCAAGAGATAGTGTGTCAACAATCAAGATGGACAGACAGACAGATGCACCATGCAGACAAAAAATGAATAGGCTGCTTCTTCACCATCAGAATCTACATCTCTGTACTTTAACATACTATAAACAAAACAATTTTCAATGATTCCCGGCCATTGTGACCTTGACCTTTGACCTCAAAATGAATAGGGCTCCACTTTGCACCTTGGAACTAGGGATATTGCAAGGACAACACTTGTTAATGGACGGATAGATGAAGGAGATAGTTGACATTGATAGCGGAATTCTCAATAACTATCACCCAGTTCCATGGTTCAAAGATGTGGAATAGATTCCTCTCAGAAAATATTTCATAGAAATTGAGCATAAATACAAACCTGATCTGAAAGTAGACAGGGAGACTCCATTTAGCCATGAATGTGTGGTAACTGGAATGGTCTCTCAGTCTCTTAACACTGGCCTGTGAGCCACATAGTCTTTCAAACTCTTCCAAGAATGACATGCTTGCAGTGTATTTCTGAAACAGAGGCCCACAAAATCATTGCCCACAAATTAGAAGCAAATTCATTCAGCCAAATGTCTAATATCCAAAAGTACATACAAAGCCAATGATACAATGCGAATGTCTCTGTTTCTCAGTTAAAGGAGAGATAAAGAGAGAAACAGATTTAATGTCGCATTTAGCAATATTCATTGTTGCACTTCCTGTGATTGTATCGTTCGAGATATCACCAAAATGTTGAGTCTGTACCATATTTAGCAAGTGAAGTTATAGAGGGACTATGGGTTCCCAGGTAACAAGTTGAGCGGGTGCCTTGGAGTTTCCTGTATTTGCGGATGCAACTGGATCAGAAACAGAGCTGGAATCTCATTCAGGAAATTTCGGAATACCTCCTCCCTCTTGCATTAATGGAGTTTTCTTCAACTTTCAAACAAAATGCAGCTTGGAACAGAAATTTCAAGAAAATTTCACATGGCCGTGTAAATTTCTCTAATTTGGTTTGGGCTTATGGTATGAATTTTGAGCTGCATCACAACAGATGAAGTAGCTAACCTCATGGAAGACATTTGGGTTGCCCGGGGCAAAGATTGAGGATGTTCTGGCCTCAATACTGCTGACTATCTCAGGCCACACAGCATTCACCAGGAAGTCGTAGCCTCGCACCACCTCTCTGAAAATGATAGAAAGTAAACAAAGTTCCAGCCATCATTTTCTCCAAAAGCTAGTAAGAGGCATTCTCATGGCATCAGATTGTACACCTCCTACTGTCAGATATACCCGCTGAGTGCACTGTAGTTATAACCGTGATGCGCAGCTTTTGTGCGCTTGGCTGTAGGCCAATCAGCATCGTCTATTTCTAAATGGAGCAGAGTAAGCTTAGGGTAAAAGATAAAGAAGATACTGCACTCTGTACTTTTGTCAAGGAGTTTTGTATTCGTTCTTCTGCAAAATATACTGGATGCATTCTCCATCTCTGGTATGCAGATACATGGTACCTGTGTCGATCAAAAATAGATCAAGACTGAATGCGCATGCGCAACACACATTTTCACCAAGTGCAGTCAGAGGGCGTTACACCGACAACTTAGGTTACAAACTCTGACATTAGGAGAATGGCATGAGAAAAGTAATGGTATGAGAAAAGTAAACGTTATTTCATATTTTACTCTCTCCAGGAAATTATTTCACTGAAACAGACTTCATTTAATTGCAATTCAATATTGAAATTTAACATGGAAAATATAAATACAGAAATACTTTGTTCATGAATAAGATGGTTTTTTTTTACTTGTTTGTCCTGTTCATTGGTGTATGGCGGAAAATCTTTCCCATGTTTAAGAATCAATGGCTCCTGGTCCTAGGTATTCAAGCATGTCAAGGGAGACTACCCATAATTCTAATATAGTGTAAGGTACACCTGTGTACTCTTTCACCGCATTAACTGCTCCTTTTGTACAAGAGATGCACCCATTTTGGTGTGAAATGTGCCCTTGTGGCAACAGATGCCTTGCTTCTTTCAACTGCAATCCAGGAGTCTTCAACAACTAAGATATTTGAAGATGTGCTCTGAAAGTTGACAAGACTCCGTTAAGGAAATCTAAAAAAAATGTCCGAACCAAGTTGACAAAATATGGAGAAGATAGCGAGAATAACTGACCCGTGAGCACTGCCAGAGGTGACTCCTTTCAGTATATGACAATGTGAGGGGACAAACTCTAACACTTTGTTATACATGGCTCTCAACCCCTGGTTACTGTCTCTCACAAACTGTTCACAGATTACCTGTCAAGAAATCAGACAATATTCATTCGGAATACATCAACAACAGACAGGTTCAGACTAAATGTTCAGTTTTATTGGAAAAAGAGATTATATGGCAGTGGAGTAATGGATAATATTGTTTAAATATTCTGCAATATACCACTATCCTGTTCTTTAAATAAGCTATAGTACATGTACAGCTTTGGGGGAGTGAGTGAGTATGAATCACATTCAACAATCTTTCAGTCATAGCCCAACATTTGGGTCCTATTATTTTTAACATCCGGGAACCCTAGCTGCCCCAGTTAGCCGCCTATGGGGTTCATCCAGCTGATGGTTAAGGGAAGCAAATCCTGTAACTGCGGGAACACCAGTGCCCTCTATCACAATGAAATACAATATGAGGATATGATTATTCATCAATGGAAGTGTAATTCAATGAGATAGAGGGTACTGGTGTTCCATGAGCTAGAAGATTTACTCCCATTTGCCATCAGCTGGAGAATCAAATTAGAATTGTAAGAGTGGGGTAGACCGTAGTTTTGACTCCTATATGCGATGCTTAAAACAGGACATTTGCTAAAAAACACAAACAGGTTTTTTTCTCGTTTGGACACCCAAACTCATGGCGCCCATACCCATCATATAACGGGTTCAAAAATGACCTGGATCAAGTCCTGATATGGGTCAGTGGTTCCATATTATCCCATTGATGACATTGGGAAGTAAAATTTTTCAGAATTGTCCGTAAATTTTTTTTACTTCCGACCCTCCAGTACCCTTATTTTCTAGAACAGCATTATTATCTTGCATTCAAGGTTTCACTTAAGTCTTCTCTACTGGCTTCAATGATGGGTCACCAATAAAACTCAATTTGCAACAATAAAACCAGAATTAATGTCTTCAAATCCAATCTATAGATACTCCATGATTCGACCAATGGTGAGGAAATGTAGTTTGTCGAGGGTCAGGAATGACTCACTTCTTCCATATATGGTCGCACCACATTGTGCCTGAAGAGATTTTCCGCATCCTTTATTTTGTCTATGAGAGCATATGTTCTCAGACACTGGCGAAGGATCTCCACATTGCCTGTCTCCAGACCATCGAGAAATGATTCCTCCAAACTGTACTGTAATGTTGTGGTAATGTTAGCAATTCTCTGAAAATGAAATACAGTCAAGCTAGTGCAGTAGGTTATGTACATCTGATTACAATATGCTAGGCACATTTGATTGCAATATGCTAGGCACATCTGACTGCAGTATGATAAGCACATCTGATTGCAGTATACTAGGCACAGCCGATACCTGTATGTAAGTCCAGAATAGCAAAAACATAGTCTTCAAGAAGTTAAACTAGCTAACAAGCATTTTGGAATAACAGATTTTCACAAAATGAGCAAAACTTTTATTTAAGAGCTGTAGATATGGATTTTCATGTAGGCTTTAGAACCTTTACATTTTACCATAAACAATTACAAACACTTAATTGTGGTTGTGGGCCAGAATATTTCACAGAACTGATTCTGGTTCCATATAGGTTCTGTGTAAGCTAATTTAAGAAACCAACATTGTTTCTGATTGCTAGGCTGAACTGTATGCTAGTAAGAGGGAAAGGTTGCGATGGGTTACCATGGACACCAAATATCAGGTTCCTTCAGTTACTGAAATGTTCTGGTCTGGGTTGTAGAAACAGGGAAGGTTGTAGAAATGAATAATCATGTATTTTCTTGGACTGAAATATCAGGACTTGCATCACAGACTTACTGGTTTTATCTTCTCCACCAATGGTAGGCCTCGACTTTTTGTTACGTAGAACTGAAGTTTGTTGAACTCTGTTGCTACCCTCTCAATCAGCTGTCCACTCAAATGACTGAATTGAGAAATTTACAAACAATTATTAGTTTAACTGCATTATGAGAGATGTAATTGAATTGATCTTAAACCATCAAATGTCTCATGAGTATATGAAATACTAATAGCTCCATGATAGAATGGTCTTCACGTATAATCTGTGCATTGAGCATTTTATTCTATAATCGACCACCATATACTGTCCCGGTGGAGTTGCTTCAAAGTAGATAATCATAAGGTATTTGCCTTGAATGTTTTGTTTTTAATATTAGGGTAAGTCCTCTAATAATTCAATCACCCCATTATAAGTCAATCACCCCCAATTTTGTGGACAACATTTAATTCAACAAGTTGTTCTAAAAACTTTGATCCCCCTCTAAAACCATTCAACAAACAAAGATATAATGGATTATTTGCATGTTTTTGGGACCATTTTGTCAATTTTCTGTTCCAATAAATTGGATCACCCCCTGATTTTTAGGTGGGAAATTTCACTTCCCGTAACCAAATTGAAAGAAAGGAACATTATTAAATATACTCAAGATTTTAAGGAGAGTGATCACTCTCCTAAATTTTCCTGCAGGAGAGTTTTTGATCACCCTCCTCGATATTGCCAAGCCACAAAGAGTGATATTGGATAGCGTGATCACTCCCACATCATTCAAGCAAAAAAGAATCCAGAAGAGTGATTAAGAGCTCTCGCAGATTTTACGTACACAAGAGACTGAATTTTCCGCGGATTATATACTTAGGTAAGCCTCACCTTCTACCAGGGCTGTCCTCTCCATTCTCATTGTGATGGATCTGTAGTAGTCGTTCAATCTTCTCCACAGACTGGCTGATGTTTACTAGTCTCTGCAGACATGCCTGAACATGGAAGAGAATAACCCACACATATTGGATTTTGTATTAGTAGATTCACATGATAATAACTAAGATGTGTAAGTTTATGGTTATGCAGGAGTCATATCAAAAACAACAAAGATTCCGCATGTTCAATATATATAAGACCAGACACTGAATAGGAATGCTCCACACCTGCCCAAGGTCATCGTTCAATAGGCTTCTGGTCATATATAGTGCGATTGTGAGAGACTTAGCTATAATTCTTAAACAGATATTGTGCCAACAGCAATGTTTATCTATATAATGACCGTAAAAACATGTCAAGGTTTGTACTCTTCAATAGGCTTCTGGTCCATTACCTAATGCATATGTGGTATGAATTTGGTATATCATGAAAACAAAAATAAAACAGGTGAACAATAATACTACACCTGTAAAAAGATGTAAAAATTTGGAAAACTGAACAGTGATTTGAAAATTTGATCAGGAACACAAAAATATCATCCCGACTTCATCTGCAATTTCAGGAACATATTATAGTTTTTGTGTTTTGAGTATCTTGTATCTTTGAGTATCAGCATGTTATTGCATTTAACAATCAAATCCCAGCTATTTATACAGAAAATTCTTTGGTTCATTTTACCATCTAACATACTGGTTGAAATCTGAACATACCTTTTTTTCTTTTATATATTGTCTATATTTAATCTTCTCATCTACAGCAGCAATGGCTGCATCCATGGCAGATCTGACGGTCTGAAGAAATAGGACAAAAATTTATATCATGCATGTCACCCAAAACCTCTCCAGAAATTACAGGTCATATATTTGGCAGAATATAACCATGTTCAACAGTTTCACATCAAACCTGATTGAATACAGCAATAACTTTACTTAACCACCATTGATCTGATTTGATACAATATGATGAAATACCCCCCTTTATTATCAGTAACTACCACACAAGGGTGGCAGACTGGACAGTAACACTGATTAACTGTGTATTAAAACATGCAATTCTGTGTCTCAGATGCATACAATATCTTCTGCCTTCCCCGACAAGAGCACACAGGAGTAGACATAAACCGAAGCTACTCGAAACACTCCTCCGTGATACACATGTACATGCAACCAACTATGATTATGTGCATATATACATACAAGAATGACAGCTTTCTCTATAGATACGTATGGATTGACAATGACAAAATATGCTGATATTAACATAAAGTCTTCACCAGTTTAAATGTAGGTGCAGCACCCACAGGTTAGTTAGACTTCAAGAGATTATCGGAAATCTATCGGAGCCCATTTTTTTTGCAGTGTTGTAACATTGGGACTGGCTGCTATGACGTCATAATTTTACATGCAAAATTGTCAGGGCGAAGTTAATTTTGATGAATTTGACCCACATTTGGTTTGGATTTTCATGAAACTTCAGGATAAAATTGCACAAATAATCTTCAGATGATGTGCAAAATTTCACTGCTTTGAGAAAAATTTACCCCGATATATTGTCAAAAATCCGGTTCCCTCTTAATGTGAGATAGACAGTTATGTTGTATATATGACATAATTTGATATCCATGGCAGCATTCATGAAAAATCTGGGAGTTCACATACAAATAGACAGATATGCCATCATAATAAACAAAGAGGCATACATGTACATGTAGTCTAGTACATTACACAATCTTACCAGAACTTCCTCTTTCAGCTGACCGAGGGGTACAGTTAAATTCCTTATAGCCTTGTCCATTCCAACCTGAAACAATGGAGAACATGGTTATTCCTTGCATGTTTGTATCATAATATATATTCGAACATACTTTCAGTCCGTCTCAATTTATAGCATTGTACCAAAAGCTGTGTCGAATTCCCGATAAACACCAGCGAACACCTGCAGAGCTGTGATGTTGTTGGCTGGCGGATGTAACTATAGTGAGGCGCATGCACGTAATTGATACTTTCCCCCAGGTTGCAACAATGTTCGCATTGACCAGCTGGGAAGTGACGCATCATTCAAAAAATGTTTTGATAAATGTGGAAGGCACATGCATACGAACATATCTTAGCTAATTTAATAGAATTTCATAATAAATATTTTATTGTGCATGTCCAAATGCACTGCGGCCTCGGGTCTAAACTGCTGAACTCGAGCCAACTGGTGTTTATCTGGGAAGTTTGAAACCTCTTCCTCGGTCTTCATTTCAGTTAAGTAATCTACGGTGGTTAACAAACTATCAAGTCTGTAATAAGAAAAGATATTGAAATATTTCAACATTAATCAAATATTTTTTCACTGTTCACTGGTTGCAAAATTGTGTTCATGTTCATTGTAATATTACAATTGTGGTCTTCTGGAGATATTATTATTATTACTGAAAATGATGTTTCATCATAGAAATAAGACTATGAAAATGACATAAAAAAGGAATAAACACAAAATATTCAAATATTCTGATGATGGAATACATTCATTTGGTGAACAGCTCGTTTGATCTTGTGAAGAGTTCCTCTACTACCAAGAAATCAAGACCCTAAACAAAGTTCTCCACCACAGCACATGGCTGACCATATCAGCATTCAACTCCAACTATAGGCAAGGGTTCATTTGTGAAACATATTATCAAATGAGTGTGTCCATATTATCAAACCAATACATTTTCGAGCCTGTAGTATTGTCGCCATATAAGTTATAACGTACCAAATTGGTGGACAAGTTGACAAAGTCGGCATAATCCTTGTTGATCAACTCAATCATGGCACTCCTCAGTATCTTGAGGTAAATATTGAGGTCATCTCGCAGTTTCTCCAGTGGTACCTTCTTCCTGCATTCTATCAGAAACTGATCAACATTGAATGTATCCTGTAACACGAAGAGCATCATTATTGAACTATATCATTCAAAATAGTAATACCCGTATTAAGCCTACAGTAATCTCAAGATGTGATAATTCAATCGTCGCTATATAAGCTTAGGTGAATATTGCTCAATGCGACGTTAAATTTGAAAGTCTTCCTCTCTCTCTCTCTCTCTCTTGTGATAATTCAATCCCCCTATATTTAATTATCTCCCAATTTGTGGACAAAATTGAAATTGTGTTTGTAATAATTTTGATCACCCTCTATAAAATCATTGAAATAACCAAAAAATAATGGATTATATGCATGATTTTTAATCGTATTTCTTTTTTCAATTTCTTTATCTCATAAATTTGATCACTCTCAGATTTTATGGAGGAAAAATTTCACTTACTTTTATAGAATTATTGGGGGGTATTATCATATCTACTAACACACAACTGAGAGCACAGAAGAACACACAAATGGTCAGGCTGATATTCAATCCTCCACATCACATTAGGCACATCATGCACAGGAGAGATGACAAATACGTATTCCATGCATGGCGGGCACAAAATGGTATGGTATTGGCATTATTGATTTTAGGAGCAGAATCCATGCCAACTACGATCAGGTTGAGATGGTCAAAATTTTGGTTAGGAATTTCAATTCGCTGCCTAAACCCTATGGCAATAATATCACAGAAATTAACCATCTGTAGGGGTCAGCTTATTGAACTAACCGGAGTCAGACTATATTCAGTCAATGAGGGACTATCAATTTGCCTATACCAGATAATGTATTTTCAACATTTACACCAAGATTTTCTAATCAATATATCGCATATTGAAGTCTCACACAGTAGGTTATATGAACTCAATTATTGTAAATGTATTCCAAAAAAAAATTTAGATGGGGATTTGTTGGTTACTTTGAACATCAATCATCACGTCAGGCCTGCATGTTATAACACTGGTAGATCAACGGCATCGTGGCCCAAAATAGCAAGATCTTCATCAAATACAGGAATAAAATGTGGTTTTCAGTTGATATACGAGATGAAATGTCATCTTTAAATGAAAACTGGACTCCAAAATGTTGGCGAAAACATCTAGAATAGCTTATCTGGTACAGACATCAGGGCATTTAACTGTAGGACACAGTTCATCAGGTCATTCTTTGGTAACCTTTTTTAGGAAACAAAAGGCGGTGGGAATATGACCAGGGCAGGGGGGAATATAGAGACCTTGTCGGTGCCCATTACTCAATGTTGAATTGAACGTATAGCAGTGAACATTTCCGATCACATGAACGTACATCTATGACCGTTAAGGGGCTAGCCCCAACTGGGACCTAATGATACTGTCATTAGGTCCCACATACATCCTAGCCACCATCGTAATGTAGATGCCCGAATCGTATAAACAATGATTTAGTTGCTCCTTACCATGCATTTTCCGATAAAAGGTATCATGAACTAGTCCGAATCGTCGGAACGGCCAACATCTGTTGTCTTTTTGAGTGAGTTTCGCCGCCTTTTGTACCAGTCGCCGCTGAAAATTTCAAACAACGTTCTGCCATGGTCGTTTCCACGCTGGAGTGTCGACTGCGCAAACGTTGGCCGCAATAAACACCATACACGTGTAGTCGACACTCCAGCGTGGAAACAAACATGGCGGAGCTGTTTGAAATTTTCAGCGGAGACTGGTACAAAAGGCGGCGAAACTCACTCAAAAAGACAACAGATGTTGGCCGTTCGGACGATTCCTACTAGTTCATGATACGTTTTATCGGAAAATGCATGGTAAGGAGCAACTAAATCATTGTTTATACGATTCGGGCTTCTACATTACGATGGTGGCTAGGATGTACGTGGGACCTAATGATACTGTCAGTTTGGGCTATTAAGGGGCCTATAATATATATATATATATGTCGGCGGGGGAGGGGGGAATATGTCAAGGCCAAAATATCTGTACCCCAGTGCTTTAACCGATTTCTGAAATGTCGAATGCCGCAATGGATGTTTTGTTTTGTCCATGTGAATTCCATGTTTCAATTACATGAAAATTATACCCCCAAAAATTACAGGTAAACTAAATCATTAGGGAATTTAGGCCCTGGCCTAGGAAGCCAATTTTCGACAGCAACAAAAATATTCAGTGTGGCGAGACCGAGTCTGGGCGTGCATACTTTCATAAACTCGTCTTTATCAAAACACAAACTGGCTGGACCACTTGGAAGGAACTGGTTGACGGAGTCAGCCGTCATGGTAATTCTTTCTGCTCTCGTGGATATTCGGTTCCTTTGACAGTTCAAGAAGATGAAGCTGTCTGCTGTTTTATCAAACCGGAAATACGTTGTAACTCATCTTGGTCTCTTTGCTCTCTTTTGAAGAGATTGCACTTTTATCACATTTATCAGCTATTAAAGACAAATTGCTTGATGGCTAGTTTCCAGAATTAAATATCTCATCGTGAAACGGATAGAGAGAGGCATGTTGTTATTTAAAATGCACAAAATCTGTACTGAAAAGTAAACACTCCCAGAATAGATCTTTTGAAAAGGAGATAAGAATAGTATATGCGGAACCATGTGCTCGTCTGCTTGAAAAAGTTCATCGTGAAGAGGTAGCTGATGATTATGGGAAGTTTAGATGATATTGAGAAGTCATTTCTACAAGGAATTTGCCCACAACACGACATTCTAGGTGACACGTTATTTTACGGTGGAAACGATATCATTTCGTTAGCCAAAGTGACAAACTCACACTGATGTCAACATGGTCAAGTGTCATTTTCATGTTGTACGGTCTTCTTTTGACGTATCCGTTGCACGTGGATGCAACCCCCCGCCCCCCTCCCCCGGACGTATTTTCTCTGGACAGTCCCCTCCCCCGATAAATCCCTCTCCCTGGGAGAAAAAAAAAATCCCTCCCCCGAATAATTTCTCATACTTGTCATTGAGATATGGCTCCCGGAACTATACATTTTCTGGCCGTATTTCAACGTTTTAACAGTGGGGGTGGGTGAATTTTGTTTTTTGGGGGAATATATCCAGAAAAATGTTCTGGGGTGGGGGTGGAGTGGGTGTTTGTGTGACCGGTGGGAGGCGGGCAAATACATTCTGAGGGAAATGGACGGGAGGGATAATCATTGTACACTCATTGCACGTATATATATCCAATAGGATTAGCCCAAAGGACAACTAGTATCAGGGTGACCGCTAGTCCTGGCCACTGTACCAAAATCTGGAGTTAAGGCATGTCTTGGAAAACACAGCTACAGCAAAAATACTATCAAACCCTTCCACCTACCAAACTGAAATTTATAGGTTCCAGTTATCCATTCATTTCATCTCTTGTACCATACAACCATGTCTGTGATCACATGATGGGATGGGTTTGGTCACACAAACTGAGTTCAGACTGAACTTATTCCTCATTTACTCAACAGTGGCACCAATAATACCCAACAGCCTGTTTTGTGCTCCTTGAACTATTTTAATCATGTATTTTCTGGGAAACAATTGTTCCAGAATGTAAAACGCCTAAAACAATATATTCCATCTGGATATTAATATCTCTTTTTGAATTCTGGTGATCGAGACAGGTGGATGATGGAGTTCTTATATCCATAAAGAATGTTATCCTAGTATAGTTGTACAGCTTCTAAGATATAAGTCCACTCAAACCTGTCAAAGAGTTCAATATTTCATGATGAATCATTCTAAATGTAAGATTATTATGATTCATGATTTGTAGGTCTCATATTAGCTACAAGTCTTCAATCTGTATGTTATCACACAGTAAAATCTGCAGGTATGGACAAAAACGAAGCACATCCTATTGTTGCTCTGTCTGCTTTATCAGCAGGTTCCTGTTCGGGAGAACCTGGCCATGCTGAGTCTCTAGAACTAGTTCTTCGTGGAGAGTATGAGCAATTCTTAAAGGAGGAATCTTCTCGGCAGATTTTGAAAGCTGGTAACATAGATCTAGCAGTATCACAACTGGAGGGCTTCATCCAGAACAATACCCTCCAATATTTGTCTGAGAATGAGGGCCTGCATTCCAAGTAAGCTGTACTGTGATTAGTTTTATACTCTGGATTGATTTCTTTGAATTTATGGAAGCCATAAAATGTGGTACTAAAACTAGCACACAGGGTGAACGGCAACAATTGGGTGTAAGCTTGACTCCACAAATATAATTGACAAAGCACCTGCGGGAAGTTGTATTATCAGTCTTTTGTCTCTGCCATGGTGGGTTATTACCTTTTCAGTGGGAGGTCTTGCACTAAAACCTCATCTGGATTATAATACATTTATGATATAATGTGTTAAGTGATAGAGAATTATTCTGAAATGGCATATCAAATTTTACTAAGTGTTTTCTATTGGGATGAACATTATGAACATGGGATTTACAATGTTACATTCAATTGTATTCCAGAAAAGGGATGGATATTCCGCTCCAGGTCAGGTTTTCCTCAGTTACATAATGGTAATTAAAACTGAGACTGGAATCACACCTGGCGAGAGTCTCCATCATTGTGTAATTGTAATCATCCCTTCCCCGTGTTTGCATCCTGTGCCACACCAGACTTTGCAGATAAACCTTGCGACTTCAATGTTGAAACCACTGTGGAATTTTCTCCTCATGACCACTGTCCACCAGATCCATCAGTATTGTTTGGTGTTCAACTGGGCTGTTGTTTTGTTTTCAGGTTCTTGTCCGTACTGGGTACTGTTGTGTCATGTCTGCAGTTATTTGTACAGAACAACTGGACTGGTCCCAGAACAACCACCCCTCCTACTGCATTCCTACCAGAATGTTTTCAGAATGAGCAAAAGGTAACGCTGGGATTCTTGCATGACATAATTTTATGACCAACTTCTTCTTTATTGCAGAGGGGCAACCTTTCAGTGTAGATACCTTCACCAAGCAATCTTAGTAAACACAGAATATAATATCACAGAACATTATATCTGACATCAGCACTATATAAATCCCATGCAAATTTCAAACTACATTTGTTAGCCAATCATGTGGCAAGTTGGGCAAAACAACTTCAAAATGGAGCCCCTTGTAATACACACAGGTATTACAGTATTACATTATGTCTAGACATCATGCATGGTGAACGTAAACTTCAAAGGATTTAAGCTGTCATGTCTGTCAAAAAGTCTACCTTTGTTAGGGGGTAGAAAAGGTCAAAAGACCGACCAGCGCAAATTTGTTCATATCCATGAATTAAACATCAATCAGTGTCAAACTGAAAGGACAGATCGAGTTTGTCATCATTGGCTTACTGTGGAATCTCAAAGAATATCGACAAAACATTTGCACATGTTTTTCCTAGCATCACCTCTAGATGGTACATGTATTTCTCTGATATACCATCTTGGTTTACCTAGATTGCTTAATCAAGCTGGCAGTTGACATAATTGACAATTTTACGTCTTTAGTTCTATGCATTCATATGTACTTCTATATGCTATTCAAGAGCTTCCTTTGTGACCATGCTGTACAGTAAATATACATGATAGTGAATGCCACAATTCATATATTTTCAGCATTATTATTTAACATGATTCAAGGTGGTATCTATATCATACATCTTAGCTGTCGCTACATCTTACATCTTAGCTGTTTAATTTGTGAAGGTTAAGCACAATTGGAGCTTTTGAAATTTATCATAAGACACTTTATGCTTATGATGTCCGGGTCAATTGTACATTTGTGGATGTCTGAAAGTGAATCTTCTCTTATATCTGATTAATCTGACTTTGAAAATCACTGCCTTCCATTTTTCCATTTCAGGCTGAAGAGCTGAGAGAGTATAGTGTGGGAGAGCTGAGCTGTGATGGGGAGCCTGTGTATGAGTTAATCGCCTGGCCTGAGTACCTGTATATAGCCAGGCTGATATTGACCACATGTAGACATCAACTGAATCACCTACAGGTCTAGCTCATTCCTTGGGTCATTCTTACTCACTCCACAGGCAATTTGGTCATTGTCAATCGTAACTCCCCCCCCCCAAAAAAACCCCTGTAAATTTAGGGTTAGAAATAATTTTGCTATTTCCAAGTTTATGTGATACTACAGTAAACTGTTCAGTGCCCTCTATGGCAAACTTTTCAGTGCACTCAATCATGTCAATAGTTTAGTCTTGAAACCAACATAAACTGGTGAATGCTTACCTGAAACCATCAAGTTATTGGAGTCTGATGTCCTGAAACCATTGTGCTGTTTGATTTCATGAAACTTTTGTTTTGATTACAACAACTCCCATAACTATTTCATCATTGTTTACCTGATCTAATGATTATCTCACTAGCTACCATTTATTGCACATAACCATATTTATCTCTATTATTGTCCCCTCCTTTTCTGGGTTTAACCATGTTTGTTATCTACTGTGTATGTTTATGGGCGTATCTTGGATTTAATTTAAATATTGTTCCATCTGTAGTCTCAGTGTTATTAGCGAAGATTTGTCCTGGGTCATTAAGTCACATGTTGCATACCCTGCGGACAGCTGTCGAAACAGCCAAATCTTTGTTCTGTGTCTGTATTTGTTAAAGAGATCATTCTGGATGTTCTATTCTCCTAGTCCTATTCTATGTGGCAGTAGTAACAAACTCATTATGCTCAACTCTGAGGTGTAAAATGTATGTATTGGCAATCAAAGAACATGTTTTATTGCTTCAATATAATTCTATTTATATGAACAAAAGCACGTTCATTTTTCAGGAATTCCTACTGATTTACAGAAAGATTTTTTTCTGATAAATGTATTTTGCGTTGTAGACTGCTGACTGGTGGCTAATGAGATGTCTGAGACTCCAACAGGAATTCTTAGACAACAAATCACCAACATTGAAAACGAACATCATGGAACTGATAGACGGCCGTAAGTAGCATGCAGAAATCAGTATTAGAACAGAATGTTTACTGTTGGACAAGAACCCCCTTGGATTGACATCTTCAAAATTCCCCTGTTTTCCCTGATGCATATGCTGTACTACATGTTTGTACTCTAGATGTTTTGCCAAAGGTGACTGCTCATGAAAGTGGGGACGGGACACCTGAGAGGGCAGTGAAAAGTTCCTCAACTTTGAGCTGGCTGAATTGATGGTTCTCAGCTGGTGTAACTGAAATAAGATGCAACAGTAATAAAGTATAATAGAGAATACAAATGATCATATTTTGTGTAAGGGTTCACTTCAGTTGTTCCAGATTCACTTTTCATATTTTTACCTACAGTGTTGTCTCCCCTTGTTGGTAGGCAGATCATTTCATGGTCTGCAGCAAGAAATATGGAAAAGGAAGAAAATCATTCCTTGCATCAGAAGAATGAGAGTTTGATTTTTCATGGGTGAAACACGAGTGACTTTTATTAGAGTTCACCTGTAACCTTCACAATAATTTCATGACTGTGCCTCTTCTTGCTCAATTTTTGAGAAAATGACATCACCCCATAATGAGAAAAAATCAGCAACAGCAGTGTTTTCAATGAGATACACTTGAAACTCTCCAGTGCCAACAATCAGCATTCATAATTAGGTGAACCTGCACAGTTTCAAACTTGACTGTGTATATCAGTTAGATTACAAAAACCTTTTCAGGAAATTAATCTAAATTTTCTAATTTTGTTTGAATTAATACGTTTTGAATTAAAATCCTTGAGCATGTTGAGTTGGAGTAGGTATTTCTCATTTTCAATTGTTACTTGTAGTGTCAAAACAAGAACCCTTGTTAACTGAAGAACAGAACAGGTTAGTTCAACAGTACATCTTCTTTCATTGATGTCCATCCCATTAAGGGCTTGTAACCCACCTGGGGGTCAAAATTGATGAAGACAATTTTATTGCACATTTCTTTAGTACTAATTCTTTCTCCAAGTGAGATTATTTTTGTGAATATAAAGTTTGCTTTATGTGTAATTTTAGACTTCAAAATCTTACTGAGTGGAGACCCTCCAAGCTGGCAAATCACAATTGTCTCGCACACTGGCATTTATTTCTGGAAAAGTAGTCATAGGGTGGGTTTGAAATTTGGCATGGTTATTCTGAATGATGTAAAGCAGTACCTCAGTTTTCTAAATGTTGTTCTGTTTGGGGACATATTAATATTCAAAGTGTGACCATTGCATTTTATCCAATTTAGTTCAATTGAAAACACATAAAATTCCTCAGGAAAAGGATCTTTATCTTTGTCTCTTTCCCTTTCAGAGATCTAAGAATCCAGTTCCACTTAGAAGCTGCTCATTTGTGTCATGTCTTCTATGAGTACAGACGAGCTAAGGAACATTTTGAAACTGCTAAGAAAATATCCGGGTTAACCATTGAGTTTACAGGTTGGTCATGCTTTCTTTCAAAACAAATTATAAAGGCAGGATGGCACGAAGTTGTTTTTCACCGGAATTTTTATTTTCCATGATCATGAAGCTTAGTCACAAAGGGTTTACTTCAAATGAATGATGAGGATTCCATATCACCATGAATTAACAAATTATACAACTTGACAAATTGCTGTTGGATAGCATCAATCCAATCCTGCTGTCCATAATATGATGGTAAGGTATCAATACTCAGTAGGTTGCCGTGTTACTGCTGATTGAAATTAAAATAACAGTGTGAGATTTGGACAAAATGTTTCTAGGGTTGGAGAGGAATTTCAGACAATCAGACCTGCAGAAATTATATTTATTTCCCAACAAGTAGAATGTTTGACATTCAGTGGAATTACATCTACATGTACCTTTACCTGTTCTGTCATACAAATACTTTGGCATTTGCAGAGTTGTCAGATTTGGTTACATAGGCATTTAGAGGTCTCAAAGAGTGTAGGAAGAGGGTTGACAACATGAGTAGGCTTGGAGGTTGAATGCATTCTTTCTGTAATAATTTGGCAGCACATTGCAGAGGCCTTATTAGTCTGGGCAGTGGAAATGTGTCCCTCTGAAAGTTATGAAATCACAGACCTCTCGAATACATACTATATTAGTTATTGAATATTTGATAGCTTGGGTAAAAAGTTGTCTTCATTGACCCATTTTGAAATCTTTCCACGTGTAGGTGTGTTGGGGAAGCGAACAAGATTTCAGCAAGATTCGAAGACACAACTTGTGATGTTGGTGAAGAGACCAGAGGAGCCTGGTAATGGAGACCATGCAATGGGAGATAGAAGGAATGATAATAATGATCAAAGTTTTGTCCCCAAGGTAAAGCACTAGGTTGTAGGTTATCATCATAATTCATAGCAGATAAGAAGATTATACTGAAGGTCCTACACAAACATGTGACAAACATGAAATAAAAAAAATAAAATATAATTGGAGAAAATTAATTATAGTTGGAGAAAATAAAATATAATTGGAGCTGCTCATACCATCTGAGCTCTGCCAGCTCATTGGCTGGAAAAATAGTCCCATGAATTGTCATATCTAGCCATCTCTCCTTGTTGAGATGTGTGCATTAACTAGCATGATTCTCAAGAATGAAAGGCTGAATTTAGAACACATGCAATTTGAAGTAAAGGCGTAATCCATGCAGAGTGTTCCATAGGATCAAACTTCATCAGACTGCGGGACATTTTCAATTACAGCTATCATCTGGGCAGATAACAAAACTGCCAATCATCACAGACATTACACTATTCTGTGCCAGGGAACTTGGCAGATATATCGCAGATCTAGTCTGATGTCCATATTCTGTAAGAATGAGCCTGAATCACATGTTCTGACACCAACAGTGATTTAGGCTCATTCTTACAGAATATATACTATCTTCAGGTGAATAGTTGTGAACCAAAGTTTACAGAAAGGTGGGAATTATTGTATTTCGCTTTCAAACTAAAGCACTTTTTTGAAAATGAATTGTGAAAATGCATACATACAACTAAATTGCTTCAATGCTACATTTGATTAAAGATATGCTAGTATGGAAATAAACACCAGCTGTCAATATAACCCTTCCATTGCAGAACCTGTTGTTAAATGATGATACAGTACTGGAACATTTACAGTATGAAGATCCAACACAGGCTACCACAATACCACTGTCCCCTGTAGAATCTGTACTACTTATAGGACTAATGTGAGTAGCAGATATCGTCGATTAAACGAACAGGTCCAGTAAGCAAAAGAGAGGTGAAAGAGGTGAAATACTAAATCCTGGGATATGAACAATACTCTCTACTCTTATCTATACTTGATTAGTTTGTTATTTCTACTTACGAAACTGGCACCGATTTTGTGATTTCTATGCTAAAGATTTGCTAATATATTCTATTCCTTCATTATTATTATTAACACTGAATAGAGTAAGTGATGCCAACATTAGCAGTGGTGACAATCGAATGGGTAAGAGGAAAGTTTATTTTGAAATTTAGACTTAGAGAAATCTTAGATAACTCGTGTGATGTTCTGTATCTATCCTTAAATCAAGAAGTTCAAAAGTATGATACCTGGATATGATAACTATTCCTGTGACATACTGAGATGGGTGTTATGACCAGACAATAAAGTTTGGAGTGGAGCATTTACATCTGAGAGGACATCCCATGACCATTTGGCTTGCTACTGAAAACTCGCTGGTTAAAATAACGATATGTAATCTATTCTATTTTACAGGGAGAATCACAGAAGAAACAGCGCAGCACAAGAAACTAAAAATGAGGAACTTATGACATTCATAATAGTAAGTTTTGTATTCAAACTCAAGTTTTCATATTCCATATTTCACTAGCATATGTTTTGTTTATGTAAAATTGTGAAAATATAAACATTATGGTATTTGTATTGTTGATCAGTTTTCTTGTAACAATATATGGTACAATAATAGGAACAAGAAATGGTTCAATAAATGGTACATGTGATCAAATGATGTAAGAACATTATAAAATTTCCCGATTATATATTAGGCTGATACAAATTTTGATGTACATAAAAAGCAATTAATAATACTGATTTCATTCATCGTCTTCTCCCACAGCATATTTTATCTCAGCCCAAGGTCTGGTCTGTACAGGTGTCTGCTTTACATTTACGGTCCAAGCTGGAGAAATCAAGTGGTCGGCGAGCGGAGCGCTCCTTGAATCAGATGGAGGTACAAAACCATAATTACATTCTTCATTTGTCCTTTGATTAATTTCTTCAGTGCTCCTATTAGGGGGAGTATATAATGCCAGTGAATGCTATAGTGTGTAAATTTTGTTCTTCAGAATGAATGTGAGAGGATTGTTTGTCACTTTCATCCTTTTATGCTGATTCAACAAATGGAGTGATACGTCTCATAGGTTCTACAATGGGGCCATAATCACTTACACTGATAATTTAGTCTCTTAATCATGCCACAAAATTGTGTTAAACTTGAATAATTTATTTTCAATACCTTGTAAAATGACTAAAATTAATAAAATATTGAGATCCTTGCCTTCAAGGGTGAGTCAGTTTTATGACACATATGTCTTCCCTTAAGTCAGGACCCTACCAGTGTGGTTTCCGGGTGTGAAAAGGAATATGGTAATTCCTCTAATAAATCGATTACCCTATCGGAAATCGATCACCTATTATTTTTGGAGGAAAATATGATCGAAAGTTGTAATAATTCCATCACACCTGATTTTCAGTCAATCCCGTTTGTAAGGGGGAATACTCTTTTACTGACTAGAGTAGTTTCCCTTCCCTTAAAGCAAGTTTTCAAGCAAGCATTTCGCAAGTGAGCACCGACCGTTTGAACTAAATCGTGTTTGATTATAGGGTATTAATTCAGCTGAAGCTGGAGTATTAAAACTACAATTAGCTGGATTGTATTGAATCACACCCTCTGTAAGTAGAATTTGAAACGAATGACCTGTACTGTCCTGGGCATGTTTCTCACAGGTCGTGGTATCGGAAACTGGGCACTTGACGAACCAAGGTTCATTTCTCTGACTTCTGCGAATTACCGCTTTCACTCAGTTGTGATATGACTGAAATAGTGTTGAGAGCGACGTTAAATGAAATTCGCTCACTCTTCAGTCAGTATCTAAAACATTTGCTATACAGCACATAGCGTTTGCCTGAATTGTCTATTATTCATGGTTTCTCTGCTCACCACAGGAGCTGATCAACTGTGCCAGTAAAGATGAGCCTGGTGTTGTACACAGGATTCCATACTTTCATACAACAATGGCGCCCCGACTGACCACTCTTCAGAGTGAAGTTGCTGAAACTCTGATGAGTCTAGGAGCCTTCAGTTCAGCGTGTGATATTCTGGAGAAATTACACTTGTGGGAAGCTCTCATCACCTGCTACCGAAAAATGGGAAAAACAGAAAAGGTAGCCATTGTTGCTCAAAGTCTGAATGTGCTCATTTTGCAAGTGTATGTCAGATTCCCCATATTTCAACAGATTCAACAGTTCTCAAGAAACAGTTCTCCTGACACAGGGTGAAGATTGCCTGCCTGTCTCTATATCTCCTGCAGAGGGTGAAGATTGTCTGTCTCAGTATTTGTCCATATTATTTCATGCAGAGGGTGAACAGTCTCTACATTTTCCACATTATTTCATGTAGAAGATGAACGTTCTCTATATTTGTCATGCGAAGGGTGAAGGTTGTTTTCATACCTATTCGCATTACCTCATAAAGAGGGTCAATATGGCTCCTCCCTTACAGACTTGAGGTGTACACCTCAAGTTGAGGTGTAGTCGAGGTGTACCTGAGGTGTACACCTCAACCTGAGGTGTAGTTGAGGTGTACCTGAGGTGTACACCTCATTTTCTTTTTCAAGGTGTATACACCTCAAGTACACCTCATGGACTTTGAAAAAATATTTTTGTATTTACCTACACCTCAAGTACACCTTATGAACTTTGCCAAAATATGCATGTACCTCAAGTACACCTCTGGAACTTTGTCAAAATATATGTGTAATCTACCTACACCTCAAGTACACCTCATGGACTTTGTCAAAAATAGATATGTTATATACTACACCTCAAGTACATCTTATGGACTTTGCCAAACTATGCATGTACCTCAAGTACACCTCTGGGACTGTCAAAATATACTTGTAATTTTTGTACACCTCAAGACCTTGGCTTCCCCACTGCCCATCAACATGATCAACTAAATGTTTTATTTATATTTTAAAGTACATTTCTTAGTTCATTTAAGCGCTATACCGGTATTTTAAAATAAATCAATAAATGGGTTGGCTAACTGTAAATCTCATACACCCTCTATGAATAAAAGAACCACTTGACAGGTCATACCTTGTTTTCCAGTTTACAATACATAAAATCTACTTCTGCTATTTCTTGTGTCACCTGCATATACATTCTCAGCTGGAGCTCTTCATTAATTATTTTCTTAATACTTTTTAACTCTATGTCTCAGTTGGATGTTCCTGCCTTAGTCTAATATTCTATTGTAACATACACCAATTCAGTCTGACAGTTTGAAATAAGTACAGCCCTTGTTTAATTAACAAATAATAATTAACAGTGAGTGATACCTCATAAACTTTGTCAAAATATATACTTGTAATTTACCTACACCTCAAGTACATCTCATGGACTTTGCTAAAATATGCATGTACAAAAGTATACAAGTATGTACTTATACCTCATAATTTATCTACATCTCAAGTATTTCCTACACTCCACCGTAGCAAGCTTGGCATGAACACAAGATACAGTTATCCACCTACACCCAAGATATATGGTGGACTTGGTGGAAAGGTTTGTCATGAAATTGAGCATAATCTACCATACACTTATTGTAAATAATTGCCAGCACAATCTTTTATTCATACTCGCTAATTACTCGTTTTGTATCCCAAAATAATGAAAATACTGTTATACGATCACTTTCTAAATGATAAAAAATATACATACTCGCTAAATAGACAAAATATTGCTGAACATGGCATTAAATTTAATTTTTTCTTTACATGTCTATGCTGGATCATCATTCTGGCATGAATGTTACTTTAAATTACCTACACCTCAAGTACACCTCATTGACTTTGTCAAAAAAACATGTACCTCACTTTTAAATTACCTACGTACACCTCAAGTACACCTCCTGAACTTCTAAACAACATGAAAAATGTTATGTAAACTCAATTTTTATTTTATTTTTATTATTATTTTGACACCAGGACACTAATACATCAAACTAAAACCTGCTGTAACATTCTTCTCTTCAAATTATCATAGCAATCAGTTAATGGGCACTGTTGTATAATTTACAGAGAAACTATTGTTAATCTCATGCAAACTTTGGCACCTGTGGATATGTTGTCAACCATCCAGATATATTTCCAAAATGGATATGTTAACTGTCACTTCCCAAATACATTGGTCCCTTGTATGCTTTTGCATTGGAATCCTCTGTGTGGCAATTGGGGCACTTGTGAGCCAATGTTGAAGCTCCTTTATAAGTGTGGTGCTACCATTTTCTGACATACATGGTCACCTTCCCCTACTTTCAAGTTTGGCTGCTCATATGTTAGTTGTAGGCTTTGTAGCGAAAAATGCTGCAGCAAAGTTATTGTAGGAGGAGGATGGGGATCCATCTACTGAGCGGTGTTCACTAAAAAATGAGAATACAAATATGCCTGGTACCTATTTTCAATGGGAGGTATGAATACATTTTTCAAAATTGGATATGCCTCAAGTACACCTCAGTTAGTACCTCACCTGAGGGGTACACCTCACCTGAGGGGTCACCTCACCTACACCTCCTGAGGTGTACACCTCATTTGAGGTGTACACCTCACGGAGGTGTACACCTCACTGAGGTGTACTAATTTGCATATTTCGATACTCCTCAACTACACCTCATCTACTCCTCAACTACACCTCATCTACTCCTCAAATACACCTCATAATATCGGAGGGTACACCTCACAGGTACACCTCAACTACACCTCAAGTACACCTCAAAGCAGTAAGGGCATAGCCCTGTACGTTATGAACAGTCCATTATGGATTACTCGTGTTGATGTTAATCTAATCATTGATAATTTACATCGTCACATTTTTGTGTAGCCTGCAGATTTTGTAGAATCCTGAATTTACTCGGAGACCAGTACAAGTTGTGCTCAATCCCTAATTGTGAAGGGTCCTTTATAAATGTGCCTGATTTACTTACAACTTTTTGTTGATTCCTATTGCATCTTATTTCTGTTTGTTTACCATTTACCTGTGGTATAGCGAGAGCATAGATTCTATCGTAGGTCTGTGCCATTGTGTATTGTATTACATGTCCATTTTTTCCACTGCGAACACGGGCGACAGGGCTCGAATTTGGATAAAAAAAATTACATGCACAGTGTGCACCTAAATTTTTCATGTACATGCACAGCAATTTGCCTACATGCACCAAAAAAATAAAATCCTACGCAAATTTGTCCTGAAATCTGTAAACTCTACGAGTTTGGGCTCTTCTAATGCCAGGCATCAGTGTTATATACAGGGTCTCACAACGTCCTTTAAAAGAACTCGTCTAATAATTCAAATGTATCAATATTTGGAAAAAACAAATGTTTTGCCACTAAGTCAAATATTTTGATGAATCTTAATGGTGTTGAGATGTATCACTCTTGAGGACGGCATATGTACTAAACACCCTACCATTTCTTCTTACTATTTTTTTGTTGCTTTTTCAAATCGACAAATTTACAAAAAATCGACAAATTTCCCTGTTGTTGTTGTTGTTGCGGGATTCGTGCGTGTTTCTGCAACATCATCTGGACTCTTCTACGAATTCAACTGCAGCCTGACTCTCACTTCCTACTTCCTCAGCAGGGTCAGTGTTTTACTCTGTTTATTTGCCAACCGGCTGCAGAAAAAAGCTTGAATGTTGCTCTCTGATGTTCACATCGTTTTGTACAGTTTGCATTTGTCACACACGAGGTGAAAGGTTAAGCGGACTAAGAAATATTGTGGAGCGTCTACTGCGGGAGATACCCGAGATAAAAATACCCATGGGGGTAATTCAATGCACATGTAGCTTGGACATTTTCTAGCAAAATTTTCAAGACAATTGGCAGTCCGCCATAAGTTATAGTCATCATGATCGATGGTCCATTTTTCAACACTTTGTTTGCAAATGCAGCTACATGCACGCTGTGCACCTGACGATCTAAACTTACGTGCACCGTGGAAAAAATACATGCATTTGTGCATGTGTGCAATGCTAATTTCGAGCCTTGGGCGAAAGCCATTCATAAATCAACCATTCGCAGGGATATCCATTCACACAGCAACTATCTGCATTCACAATCTATTCATTCAAACGACAGACATTCACATGGGCGAAAGCCCTTTGGCAAAGGCCATTCGTTCACGGGCGAAAGCCCTTTGGCGTAAGCCATTCGTTCACGGGCGAAAGCCATTTGTTCACGGGCGAAAGCCATTTGTTCACGGGCGAAAGACATTCGTTCACAGGCGGAAGCTCTTTGGCGTAAGTCATTTGTTCACGGGTGAAAGCCATTCGTTCATACAGTACGGCACGACACCTACTGGCAGCCCAGTCTGACCCATTTGTTGGCAAATAAATGATTCGGTGAGCAATTCACAACACGGCATACCCTTAAGGGTCCTTTATATACTTGCCTGATTTACTTACAACTTTTTGTTATTCCTATTGCATCTTATTTCTGTTTGTTTACCATTACCTGTGGTATTAGCGAGAGCATAGATTCTAATCGTAGGTCCATGCCATTGTGTATTGAATTTCATGTCCATTTTCACTGCGAACTTGAGCTTGGGTATAGGTTGAGGAAGTATAACTGCGTCAGGACTTGTATACTAACTACAGTGATTATTGTGAACTTGCCTGGTCCACTTGAAAGCAGTCCGAATTGTTGTATGGGTGAAATCTTACTTTATGATCCATGACCATGCATGTTATGAGCATTTTGTTGTGTTGGGCCATGACTATCGTTTATGTGTGTCATATTAATAATGTCTATAGGTTGATCAGTGCATCGCTTTCGAATTGTGTAATTCCGATCTTCGAGCATTCTCTGACCACACATACGTGCAACACATTGAGTATTTTCTCAAGTCCTGTATGTATCATGAACTGTTGAACAAGCATTATTTTGCTTCATCCCTGTATTTTGAAGGAGATGAGTATGAACCTGGACTTAACATCTAGACATTTTAATTGTGCACCATATCCATTTGGTTACTTTCCATTCTCCTCTGATCAAGGACATTAACTTTAAGCTTTATCACCATGTTACCAGGCAGCATACTTTTCGTCACTCTTTTTTGCACTATTATCTCGGATGGTAAAAGTTTAACTGCAGCCCTGCATCTGTAAATGCATATTGTCCACTTAATGGACATGTACTATGTCAATGCTTTAACATGTAGGTATATTTGGTAACCTGGTTTAGGAAGGTATCTCCAAACTATGTATCGATTCTGAACTCTTGGCTTATTCATGCATGTTGACAATGTGTATCTGCTCTCTTGACAATCGAATCGTGTTCAAGTGTATAAATGTAATCCTTATTCTTGACCATATCTCAAAAGACCTGTGTATAGCACAAGTAGTAATGCTTGCTGGATCATATTTATACCACACGTCTCCACAACAAGAACTATTCGGGCTCACCCCAATTCTATGATTGTTCATTTAATCCTGCACACCAACTCTTATCATTTCAGTTGACAGATCAGCTTCGGGTGCTAAGTTCTAAGTTGATCGATGGCAGTTTCAGTGACCTTTGTAATTAATACCTTGTCAACTGAAATACCCCTCCTTTTCTCTTTGGGGGACCTCAACTAGATATTATCATACCTAGTCTCTCCTTGGGCATAACTATCTGCCCCCAAAGATGTTTTCATAAGGCTATCGAGTGCATAGTAACATTATATAGGGAGCAAGCTCGTTAAATAATTGGTATGTAATGCTTATGTTGGTTCACACACCTTTATATCACTGTATAAAGTATGTTAACTCGGTATCTGATCAACCATTCGCAGGGATATCCATTCACACAGCAACTATCGGCATTCACAATCTATCCATTCAAACGACAGCCATTCACACAAGTCACGGTAGCCATTCACACGGGCGAACGCCTAGCCCTTTGGTGAAAGCCATTCGTACACGGGCGAAAGCCATTCGTAAATCAACCATTCGCAGTGATATCCATTCACACAGCAACTCTCTGCATTCGCAATCTATCCATTCAAACGACAGCCATTCATACAACAGTCACAGTAGCCATTCACGCAGGCGAAAGCCATTCGTTCAAGGGCGAAAGCCATTCGTAAATCAACCATTCGCAGGGATATGCATTCACACAGCAACAATGTGCATTCATAATCTATTCATTCAAACGACAGCCATTCACACGGGCGAAAGCCATTCGTTCACGGGCGAAGTCTTTGGCGAAAGCCATTCGTTCACGGGCGAAAGCCATTCGTTCACGGGCGAAAGCCATTCGTTCACGGCCGAAAGCCCTTTGGCATAAGCCATTCGTGCACGGGCGAAGCCATTCATTCACGGGCGAAAGCCATTCGTTCACGGGCGAAAGCCCTTTGGCGAAAGTCATTCGTTCACGGGCGAAAGCCATTTGTTCACGGGCGAAAGCCATTTGTTCACGGAAGCCATTCGTTCACGGGCGAAAGCCATTTGTTCATGGGCGAAAGCCCTTTGGCGTAAGCCATTCGTTCACGGGCGAAAGCCATTCGTTCACACAGTACGGCACGACACCAACTGGCAGCCCAGTCTGACCCATTTGTTGGCAAATAAATATATTCGGTGAGCAATTCACACACGGCACATCCGTCGCACAGTACGGTACGATATCAACTGGCAGCTAAGTCTGACCCATTTGTTGGCCAAATAAATATATTTTTACTCTATACCTGTGTTTTGTGTTGTTTATAAATTTGGGTCCTAATATGTTAGGACCAGTTTGTAAACTCACAGACACCGCTCCTGTCCGGCTCAGTGGGCCCCGTCACATGTATTATAACCAACATGTACCTGTAGCATGGATTATTAATATCCTGGTCACGTGTCGGCAAACAGCATGGTGGCCCACCTCTCCCGCCCAATTTATCCAGTAGGCGTAACGTAGTTACATTTGGGCATAACTATCTGCCCCCAAAGATGTTTTCGTAAGGCTATCGAGTGCATAGTAACATTATATAGGGAGCAAGCTCGTTAAATAATTGGTATGTAATGCTTATGTTGGTTCACACACCTTTATATCACTGTATAAAGTATGTTAACTCGGTATCTGATCAACCATTCGCAGGGATATCCATTCACACAGCAACTATCGGCATTCACAATCTATCCATTCAAACGACAGCCATTCACACAACAGTCACGGTAGCCATTCACACGGGCGAACGCCTAGCCCTTTGGCGAAAGCCATTCGTACACGGGCGAAAGCCATTCGTAAATCAACCATTCGCAGTGATATCCATTCACACAGCAACTCTCTGCATTCGCATTCTATCCATTCAAGCGACAGCCATTCATACAAGTCACAGTAGCCATTCACGCAGGCGAAAGCCATTCGTTCAAGGGCAAAAGCCATTCGTAAATCAACCATTCGCAGGGATATGCATTCACACAGCAACTATCTGCATTCATAATCTATTCATTCAAACGACAGCCATTCACACGGGCGAAAGCCATTCGTTCATGGGCAAAGTCTTTGGCGAAAGCCATTCGTTCACGGGCGAAAGCCATTCGTTCACGGGCGAAAGCCATTCGTTCACGGGCGAAGCCATTCATTCACGGGCGAAAGCCATTCGTTCACGGGCGAAAGCCATTCGTTCACGGGCGAAAGCCCTTTGGCATAAGCCATTCGTTCACGGGCGAAGCCATTCATTCACGGGCGAAAGCCATTCGTTCACGGGCGAAAGCCCTTTGGCGAAAGTCATTCGTTCACGGGCGAAAGCCATTTGTTCACGGGCGAAAGCCATTTGTTCACGGAAGCCATTCGTTCACGGGCGAAAGCCATTTGTTCACGGGCGAAAGCCCTTTGGCGTAAGCCATTCGTTCACGGGCGAAAGCCATTCGTTCACACAGTACGGCACGACACCAACTGGCAGCCCAGTCTGACCCATTTGTTGGCAAATAAATATATTCGGTGAGCAATTCACACACGGCACATCCGTCGCACAGTACGGTACGATATCAACTGGCAGCTAAGTCTGACCCATTTGTTGGCCAAATAAATATATTTTTACTCTATACCTGTGTTTTGTGTTGTTTATAAATTTGGGTCCTAATATGTTAGGACCAGTTTGTAAACTCAGACACCGCTCCTGTCCGGCTCAGTGGGCCCCGTCACATGTATTATAACCAACATGTACCTGTAGCATGGATTATTAATATCCTGGTCACGTGTCGGCAAACAGCATGGTGGCCCACCTCTCCCGCCCAATTTATCCAGTAGGCGTAACGTAGTTACATTTGGGCATAACTATCTGCCCCCAAAGATGTTTTCATAAGGCTATCGAGTGCATAGTAACATTATATAGGGAGCAAGCTCGTTAAATAATTGGTATGTAATGCTTATGTTGGTTCACACACCTTTATATCACTGTATAAAGTATGTTAACTCGGTATCTGATCAACCATTCGCAGGGATATCCATTCACACAGCAACTATCGGCATTCACAATCTATCCATTCAAACGACAGCCATTCACACAACAGTCACGGTAGCCATTCACACGGGCGAACGCCTAGCCCTTTGGCGAAAGCCATTCGTACACGGGCGAAAGCCATTCGTAAATCAACCATTCGCAGTGATATCCATTCACACAGCAACTCTGCATTCGCATTCTATCCATTCAAGCGACAGCCATTCATACAAGTCACAGTAGCCATTCACGCAGGCGAAAGCCATTCGTTCAAGGGCAAAAGCCATTCGTAAATCAACCATTCGCAGGGATATGCATTCACACAGCAACTATCTGCATTCATAATCTATTCATTCAAACGACAGCCATTCACACGGGCGAAAGCCATTCGTTCATGGGCAAAGTCTTTGGCGAAAGCCATTCGTTCACGGGCGAAAGCCATTCGTTCACGGGCGAAAGCCATTCGTTCACGGGCGAAGCCATTCATTCACGGGCGAAAGCCATTCGTTCACGGGCGAAAGCCATTCGTTCACGGGCGAAAGCCCTTTGGCATAAGCCATTCGTTCACGGGCGAAGCCATTCATTCACGGGCGAAAGCCATTCGTTCACGGGCGAAAGCCCTTTGGCGAAAGTCATTCGTTCACGGGCGAAAGCCATTTGTTCACGGGCGAAAGCTATTTGTTCACGGAAGCCATTCGTTCACGGGCGAAATCCATTTGTTCACGGGCGAAAGCCCTTTGGCGTAAGCCATTCGTTCACGGGCGAAAGCCATTCGTTCTCACAGTACGGCACGACACCAACTGGCAGCCCAGTCTGACCCATTTGTTGGCAAATAAATATATTCGGTGAGCAATTCACACACGGCACATCCGTCGCACAGTACGGTACGATATCAACTGGCAGCTAAGTCTGATCCATTTGTTGGCCAAATAAATATATTTTTACTCTATACCTGTGTTTTGTGTTGTTTATAAATTTGGGTCCTAATATGTTAGGACCAGTTTGTAAACTCACAAACACCGCTCCTGTCCGGCTCAGTGGGCCCCGTCACATGTATTATAACCAACATGTACCTGTAGCATGGATTATTAATATCCTGGTCACGTGTCGGCAAACAGCATGGTGGCCCACCTCTCCCGCCCAATTTATCCAGTAGGCGTAACGTAGTTACATTTGGGCATATCTGCCCCCAAAGATGTTTTCATAAGGCTATCGAGTGCATAGTAACATTATATAGGGAGCAAGCTCGTTAAATAATTGGTATGTAATGCTTATGTTGGTTCACACACCTTTATATCACTGTATAAAGTATGTTAACTCGGTATCTGATCAACCATTCGCAGGGATATCCATTCACACAGCAACTATCGGCATTCACAATCTATCCATTCAAACGACAGCCATTCACACAACAGTCACGGTAGCCATTCACACGGGCGAACGCCTAGCCCTTTGGCGAAAGCCATTCGTACACGGGCGAAAGCCATTCGTAAATCAACCATTCGCAGTGATATCCATTCACACAGCAACTCTCTGCATTCGCAATCTATCCATTCAAACGACAGCCATTCATACAAGTCACAGTAGCCATTCACGCAGGCGAAAGCCATTCGTTCAAGGGCGAAAGCCATTCAAGATATGCATTCACACAGCAACTATCTGCATTCATAATCTATTCATTCAAACGACAGCCATTCACACGGGCGAAAGCCATTCGTTCATGGGCAAAGTCTTTGGCGAAAGCCATTCGTTCACGGGCGAAAGCCATTCGTTCACGGGCGAAAGCCATTCGTTCACGGGCGAAGCCATTCATTCACGGGCGAAAGCCATTCGTTCACGGGCGAAAGCCATTCGTTCACGGGCGAAAGCCCTTTGGCATAAGCCATTCGTTCACGGGCGAAGCCATTCATTCACGGGCGAAAGCCATTCGTTCACGGGCGAAAGCCCTTTGGCGAAAGTCATTCGTTCACGGGCGAAAGCCATTTGTTCACGGGCGAAAGCCATTTGTTCACGGAAGCCATTCGTTCACAGGCGAAAGCCATTTGTTCACGGGCAAAAGCCCTTTGGCGTAAGCCATTCGTTCACGGGCGAAAGCCATTCGTTCACACAGTACGGCACGACACCAACTGGCAGCCCAGTCTGACCCATTTGTTGGCAAATAAATAAATATATTCGGTGAGCAATTCACACACGGCACATCCGTCGCACAGTACGGTACGATATCAACTGGCAGCTAAGTCTGACCCATTTGTTGGCCAAATAAATATATTTTTACTCTATACCTGTGTTTTGTGTTGTTTATAAATTTGGGTCCTAATATGTTAGGACCAGTTTGTAAACTCACAGACACCGCTCCTGTCCGGCTCAGTGGGCCCCGTCACATGTATTATAACCAACATGTACCTGTAGCATGGATTATTAATATCCTGGTCACGTGTCGGCAAACAGCATGGTGGCCCACCTCTCCCGCCCAATTTATCCAGTAGGCGTAACGTAGTTACATTTGGGCATAACTATCTGCCCCCAAAGATGTTTTCATAAGGCTATCGAGTGCATAGTAACATTATATAGGGAGCAAGCTCGTTAAATAATTGGTATGTAATGCTTATGTTGGTTCACACACCTTTATATCACTGTATAAAGTATGTTAACTCGGTATCTGATCAACCATTCGCAGGGATATCCATTCACACAGCAACTATCGGCATTCACAATCTATCCATTCAAACGACAGCCATTCACACAAAAGTCACGGTAGCCATTCACACGGGCGAACGCCTAGCCCTTTGGCGAAAGCCATTCGTACACGGGCGAAAGCCATTCGTAAATCAACCATTCGCAGTGATATCCATTCACACAGCAACTCTCTGCATTCGCATTCTATCCATTCAAGCGACAACCATTCATACAAGTCACAGTAGCCATTCACGCAGGCGAAAGCCATTCGTTCAAGGGCAAAAGCCATTCGTAAATCAACCATTCGCAGGGATATGCATTCACACAGCAACTATCTGCATTCATAATCTATTCATTCAAACGACAGCCATTCACACGGGCGAAAGCCATTCGTTCATGGGCAAAGTCTTTGGCGAAAGCCATTCGTTCACGGGCGAAAGCCATTCGTTCACGGGCGAAAGCCATTCGTTCACGGGCGAAAGCCCTTTGGCATAAGCCATTCGTTCACGGGCGAAGCCATTCATTCACGGGCGAAAGCCATTCGTTCACGGGCGAAAGCCCTTTGGCGAAAGTCATTCGTTCACGGGCGAAAGCCATTTGTTCACGGGTGAAATTTTTGTTCTTCAGCCATATTTTGCGAACGCGATATGACAAATTATTTATTATAGTCGTCCAATGCAACCAACATCCCACACTAAATTTATCATATTTTAATCTTTTACAAACCACTTCTAAAGCATCTGCTGCATTCAACCAAATTTTACATGTGCATTTTCCATTCATTGTTCACCAATATACACTGAGTTGCGCATTTTAGGTGCACCTTTTAGGTGTTACCTCGTGTTCCACTTGCAATGTAACTAACGAACGATACCAGTCTAACAGCTGAAAATTTCAGATATTATGCTGTGTTCTATTGGGGTGTCTGCACGGCCATTCGGGTCATCCTGGCTTCGAAGGATGATAGTAAATCCAATATGACGGTCATGAGAGGTCACGATATTTACTTATTTAAAACGTAGTTTTGCGAAAACAATTACGCAAATAAACGAAACATGGCGTAATTGCGAGTGAGTGATTGAATGAGTGGGCGAGTGTGTCAGTGAGTGAGTAGGATTTGACGTCGTTTTCAACATTTTTTTCAGTTATATCACGGCGGTGCCTACATGTGCCGGAAAACGAGAATGTCCACAGTTTCAATTATCAGTCCAGCTATCACAGCACCCGATCAACCATCCAGGTATTGACCGAGCTCATCGTTGCTTAACTTCGGTGACCTTAGGGAACCTCATTCTATCCCTTTAATAATGAGCGTAAGCGACGAAGCAACAAGTTCCATTTTTCAAGTCTTTGGTATAACCCGGCCTGGGATTGAACCCAGTACCTACCGCTGACGAGGCCGACGCTCTAACCATTCGGCCACCGCAGTGCGGTCTGTATACGTTCAGTCCTAGCATACGCAGACATTATTGTTACCTTTCATTCGATACCTGGTTTCGAACGTCACTGGTCGTCGCGAACACTTGAGCCAACTGAAGCCATTCAAAACTCTGTATTTAGAGGAGGTAGCCCTATAGCCAAAGGTTTAGCGGTACGTCGGAAGTAGACTGGAAAGACAAATAAACTGCTTTCCATTAGGCAACCGGTTTGGTTGAACGAGGTGTGTATATTCGTGATCATAACACCTGAGTTTGCCAATATTGAACATAAAGTATCAGCCTATAACTGCTGTACACGTATGATAATCAATCTAACGGAATTTCACCTGTTAACATATTTTCTGCTTTGATGACGTCTCAGCAACGCATTCCTGTGTTCAGGTAAATGCTTATTCGATTTGAATGGCCTTCCTTCAGTTATCCTCTCAAACATTGTCAATCATGGTATTGTCATCCTTATACTCTAAATAAATCAGATTTATATGGTTCAAGTCAACAAATACTAACACAATTCTGTATTAGAAAGAGGAATACCATGAGAGTAACATAGTTTGCTCTAAATATAGGTTTCTGAATGTCATGATTTAACTCAAAACAAAAATCATTTAGTTCATAAGTGTGACTTCATAGCTTATTTATTTCTATTGAGATATTTTTAGTACATTTTAGAATAATTTAGAATATTTATTATATACGCAAAGAAAGTGGGTTTCCAGAATATCTGTGTGGTATTTGATTTGTCTCTATAAAACCCATTCAATACCTCACTGAAGTACTAGATGTTACCAAAGGTGGCGTTGTCAACATATATCGTCAGAGCATCGTCGAGACATTTGCAGGTTTTGCTGGCCGCGAGGATAAATCTCTCTCACACATTTGCAATTGTCATTAATTACTCTACTTCATTCGTTACAACACACTGTATCTCCTACGATCTCTCTACTGCATATGGCAATGATCGTATAGGAGTGCTTTCATATATATTGTACATAATGTGACTACATTGCAACATAGCCAAGTGTACTGCCTGGCGTGATATTCCCAAAGTGTATGACTACGGTTATGGACTAGGAGAATGTTTCCTTTGTCCGTCGTGCCCCCCCCCTGGACAAGCCTACAATCTACAGCGTATGGACCATTCATCTAATATCACTATCAATGCTAACCATTTTCATTGTTTCATTAACCATTGGAATTGTTTCAGTGAATATTTCTTGAATAATTGTATATCCATCAATCTAAAATCCTTACACATTTGGGCACATTTATTCAACAAGATAGAGTTCCTTGTGGGAGAATTAGGCTGACTGCAACATTTCGTGGCATCGTTTCAGATTTCACTAAAAAAATATTCATTCTCAGAGGTATATGGTAGAAAATGAGAAAAAGCAAGCACAAACACGTAGAAATAAAAAAAAACTACAAAAAATGCAGTTTGCAAATCATGCCTCAAACAGAGGGCTATGCAAAGCAACTATGATGTCGAAATATGTGACAAGTGTTTATTCAGTCATTTACTTCTTTTGAGATATAAACACCAGCGTGGCTGCTTTTTTGAATTACCAAAATGTAATATAATCTCAAAATGAGTACGAAAAGCTGTTAAGCAACTCGATTAGGAGGAAAGTGTGCTTCGAGAGGAAAAATGACCATAATAAAAGGAAAAGATAACAGCATATCGGGTGAATCCTCAGGGCTGATCTTAGCTTCTTATTTGTTAAGATGAAAATGTGCCGAAATTGGAAGAGAAACGTGAATAACAGATTACCTCTTATGACCGACATTTTGAAGTTTTCCCTGTTGTAATGAAAATTGACTCATACTGGGTCTGACATGAATGACTCCGGTATAAATGAGTTCAGTCATGAGAAAAATCTGATTTGGAGTAGGAAAATATTCCTCTTGGAAAGAGGTACACTAAATTCAGATGAGATGGGACGGTCACCATTTTGAGTTTACCCTTGGTGCTTCTCCCAGTAAAGTTCAAAACTGACTCAAGGTAGTCCGAAATATTAGGTTATTTCAAGGTAGTCCGAAATATTAGGTTATTTACCCGGAATAACTTGAAACTGTTGAAAAGGTAAAACGAGGAATGATAAATGCCGCAGATCCGACCTCAGTCGATGATTTGGTGGAAAACATATATTTGTGGACCTAAATTGCTTCAATGATGGAGCTACCCTTTGTACAGAATACTATGTAAATCAGCCCAAAGTAGTTCCAATATGTTTTTACATTTTTATATTTCATCGTACTTCAATTGCCACATTATATCAACCAGGTTCCAACACATGGTGTTCATTTGGCTGACCATGCATCCAATTATACTAACATGTGTTACAATTTGATGAAATAGTAGACTGGGAAAATTATTAACCATACCCCCATTGTTTAAGATCGATAGTGTAGGTTAGATGGAACCAGATTAAAACGCAATATAACTTAACCCCTCCCCCTGTCCAAAGTGCAAACAAGTGTTATTGTAAAGGCAATAAGTTGAACTTTCAAGAAAACCTTGTTTACAAAATTTGGTTAGCTCAAAGTTTATATGATGAAAGTGCGCTGACCCACCCGGCAAGACAAATCGACAATATAACGTATTTCACTGTACATTCCACAGCTATTACTACCGGTCCACTGATACTAAAAGGTACTGATATACCACACCGTCTTCGAGGACTACCAAGAGGCAGTATATTCCCTAATTAGGACTGTAAGTTATCAGCTAAGTAGATTCTAAATACCACAAGGTTAAAGTTTTGTACCTAGTGAGTAAACTGACGACAATTACAAATTGAGCTTGTCAGTCTATTTAGCTTCTGAACGGATCCTAGCTAATTTTGTCGGAGCCCTGAAAACAGGCAATATGTTTGCTAATTAGCAATTATTAATGGCACTGGGTACACTTATTTCTGGACAAAGGCACGATATTTCGCTTGAAAAATATTTCTTTATCCTGCAAAAAAAAAAGTTTATGAACTACTAATACACGGATACATCTAACCGACGACGAACCACGCTGCCTTTTTGAATGAATGGCAAGTGGCAAGACATTTACTATTTAGCAATTCACTTTATCGGCTGAGTAGAACCTGAATAGCGTGAGGCGAAATTTTGACCAAATGAGAAAAAAAGTAACGGGTTCAAATAATACGAAATAATTATGGCACCGATAATCTATTTGAGTCGTCTAGCAAGGGGCAACCTACACGCTTAAACCTAAAGTGTTGAAACTTACTCGTAAAGTGTTGAAATAACCCTTCAAGTGTGTCCACAGTGACTGCTCTTTAAGTGTTGTCCCTGTGGACACACTTAAAGGGTTATTTCAACACTTTACGAGTAAGTTTCAACACTTTAGTTTTAAGCGTGTAGTTGTTATTTAGCACTGCTATTTATCGTTCACTTAGAGGTTAAATTGTACGGAATGAAAGTGTTATGTCAACCTAGACAAGACCTATCTCTTGTCGAACGGGTTTGTAATATAGTTTAGTTAGCTTTTGATTGGCACCCAGTCAATGCTTTTTGCGGGCTGACAAAAGATTTTATCCTAGCAGATTCAAAATAGAACCGGCCGAAAACTTTCTCTTGATCGAGACAAGACTATTTCATATTCAGTGACTTAGGAAAGATGGGGGAGGCACTGGCCCCCACTACCAAACTACCACTTTTTGGACATGAACGCTGCAGGAGGAGTGATACTCTCAACGACAGGTGTATTGTGGATTTAATAAATCAACTATCATGGATTTTTTTCCTGTTTTGCACGGGTACATATAGCTTGTTTGAGCTGTTCCCGAAGAGCAAACTGTCTTTTGAATTCCCAAACTGTATAATTTACCATAAAGTTATAGTGAGGAAAAGTACGTCAAACAAGTGTTCAAAATGTGGTGCATTGTGGGAAATGAAGCCTAACATTTCAAAAAAAATCCGCCGGGGGGCCTCGGATAGTTTTTCACAATTGTGACCCCCGCTCCACACACACACACACGCACGTACCCACATATCAGCCTTATCAGGTCAATTCCTTATTAGGGAGTCTTGCGTCTTCCCGATAAGGAATATCATCTTCCTGATAAGGAATGTGGGTACCAGAGATCCTTATCAGGGAAATCCTTAGCAGGTAAATGCACACACTCCACTCACATTACCAGGCATGTGCACATGACCTAACAAGGACAATATAATGTGGGTACCAGAGACCCTTATTGGGGAATTCCTTAGCAGGTAAACACACACGTACTCCACTGGCATTACCAGGCATGTGCACATGACCTGATAAGGACAATGTTCTTGATAGGGCCTTCTCATGCACACATATGATCTGACAAGCCCATGTTATGCACTCGAGAAAAGCTAAATTCTGCTTTTTAGCTCTTCGAAGCTGTTATTATATACTGCACCTGTGCTCTCACAGAAATGATGTGGCTGTCATTTGATGGGCTAACATGGTTTGGAGTGCTGGATCTGCCAGCCATATATAACATGTTGAATTTGAACTGTACTATTTTGAGTAAGTCAAGAAAACCTTGCAGTCAGGAGAGACAGAGATTATTAAAATCTTTGCAATTAAAAATGAGCCCCCACAACCCCCAAGGTTTCTGTCCAATAACAGAAACCAGTAGTCATCGTCTCTTGATGTATACCAAGTATCACATTGAACAGTATCAGGGGACACAGATAATTAATGACTTTACATAAATCAAAAATCTGGTCTGAGAAGCTAGATTAGCGAGGCAGTGATCGTGATCTAGATGGGGTTGGATAGAAGGACAGTGCACTGCCTACCTGCTCACCATTGGGAGTGATACACCTAGCTTAGCCGGAGACTGATGCTGCAGGATGGACAATCTTACAGCGGGCTTGTAGAAGACGCATGCCTGAGGGGGAATTGAAGAGAAGGCATCCACAGGGCTGGAGCAAGCCAGCCATCGTTCAAGGGAACAACTGAGTTAGCTCTCCTGGCAAGGGAGAACATGCTGGCACAGGGACACATTCATTCAGTCTGTGAAATTACATGGGCCCGGGGAGAAGACATCACCGAGTATACAACGGAGGGTTACACCTCCCGGCGGAAGGAGCATGCTGGCATGGGCCACTTTGTTTATGTCGGTTAAATTTCACATCATACCTGGAGAGCCAGGCTAGCTGTTACCCGAGGAGACGGGCAGTCTCGTACCTGCAGCGACCGAGATGTACCATACCTAGGGAGCCAAGCTACTGAATAGCTATCGGGGATCGGGGTATAGCTACACCTTACTTGGGAAGCCAGGTTAACCACATTGTAGTACCTGGGGAGACAGCTAACCTCGTATCTGCAGGGACCGAGACATACCATGCTAGGGAGCCAAGCTACCATATACATACAGGGTATGCCTACACCCTACCTGGGCAGCCAGTTTAGCTAGTATCTGAGGGGACAGGTAGCATCGTACCAAGAGGGACCGAGACGTACCATACGTAGGGAGCCAGGCTGGCTTGTACTAGACTGACATCCTAACTCAGTCAACTAACACCTTGTGATAGTACACACAGATACCTACCATATGGCTTCCGTCATACATAGCCAAGTAACAGCCTTCCAGCCCTATCTGTGACTCTTGAGAGAATACAGCGCCAGCCAGCCGGCCTCTGTCCGCCTTCAACTGGCTCCTTCTACCACACTTCTCTGACCAGGAATGAGAGCGGGGCTCTTATTGACAAGAAGGCAGCGACTTGGGTATAACCACCAGGTGCTTAATGATCACAGGCCATTGACTGGAGTGCCTTTGGCTGGAAGCAACCACAAGGATCCTTGACGGCAACCAGACAGGAGGTACCAACATCTTTACCAGGGGGATACTGGTCAACAGCGTGACAAGGAAAGACTGCGATCAATAACCTACCGGGGGAGATCCTACGTCATACCATATCAGTTGGGCTACCAGACCTCATCCACACGGAAGACACAACATTGCACCATACCACCTAGGGGGACCAAAAATGACCAAGAGGGGCTACCTACTAGTGCCACCCTTCCAACTTCACAGGAGTTAAGACAGGCGAGGTACCATGGCATCCCTGTTCTTGTGTACATTAGCTTTGTTTCCTGTTGATTCTAATTATAATGATAACTGAGCATAATTCAATGAAAGCGGCTAAAGTTGGTCAATCGTTGATGATAATGTTTGCTATCCTACCTTTGTATATATACAAATATATTAGTTCATCTGTTCAAGGGGAGGGAATTTGTCTTAATGTCACACAAGTTTGTTTCACTGTCACACTCAAGTTCGTTTCACACATATGGTGACAGTCAGTTGGTTGGTGGAGGAAGCCGGAGCACCCGGGGAGAACTACCGCCCTTCGGCAAGTAACTGACAAACTTTCACAAATGTGTCTGCAGTCTATTGTACCATCATGTTTGGCTCGAACTACAGGGTCATCCAGTCTTAAATATTCGATGTAGTTCTCATTCAACCTGACCACCCCTCTCCAGCTTGTTCTCCCAGAGAGTAGTGAAGGCCAAGGTCAGGCCCGGTTGCAGTCAATTCGATTAGTAAATATTTGTTTCGTACTGACGTCACGACCATACCTGTTCCGGGCACATTACAATTGCAAGTCTCTTAATATACTGACGTTGTGTACAAGTTTCATATAGAATCCTTAAATTGTATCAGATATACATCATCAAAGATTTTGCATCAATTAAATATAGTCACCACGATTTCCGCCTAATCAGAGAAACTGGTTCGTTCATTCCTTAAAAGTTCCTTAATGTATCCTTTCACATTAAACAGTGGAATGATATTCGAGAAACACAAGGTGTTAACAGTTTCGCATAAATTAGAGTTGACATCCAATCAGGTCCAGATTCACTGGAGTTCTGTATCATGAGCATACAGATGTGCACTGCAAGTTTATTGTGCCTGGGGCATGCTGTTCTTAAGATATGTTGGTAACGAGAAAGCTGTGATGGATGGACATACAAGATGACAATACCCGATCCTGATTTGCAGGAAAACATAACAGAGAAGTCATATTTTCTATCAAATTCTAGTGAGAGCTAATATAGATACCGCTGCCAATGAAGCATATTGGTCAGGTAAGAAATATCCTTCAGTGGATAACATTAACAGTGAGGAGGGAACTATTCAGTACAGGGTAATTTCACAGTATTTCTAGTGTTCGACAGGCATTGTAGAGTACATGTATGCCAGACTTGATTTTTCTCACACGATAAATAAGCACCAATGGTAAGAACTGTGGTCAATATAACACAAACTCATTCCACTGGATGAGAAAAAAATTTATTCAGTAACTGCAATACAACTATGACAGAAAAAAACATCTAATGCAGTGCCCAAAATAAGCTGTTCCCAAAGGACCTTGTATGTTTAGATGGGTAAATGGCCCCAGAACAGGTGCGGTAGAAGTGCCTGAAATAAAATATTGCATATACAAGAAAATGTTCAATTGGCATGATATACAATATTATATTGTATACTCAAGTATAATAATTTCAAGGCACTGAATCTCATCATTCTCGAGTAACAGGGCCGTGGAGTAGTGCATTTGTGCAAAATAGTTGATTCTGAGGTGAAAACAATTGTTCTCTGTAAAAATATAAAGATAAACGATAACCAGAACCAGATTTAGTCTACGACTACGTATTGGAACAACGAGTAGGCTGTATCAAGCTGGTTCTGGTTATCGTTTATCTTCATATGTTTATAGAAATAAATATGAGGGGTTTTCGCCGCAAAATTGGCTATTTTGCGTGAATGCACTATTTCACAGCCCTGTTATTCGAGAATGATGAGACTCGGTGCCTTGAAACTTTTCTGAGTATACAATATAATATTGTACTACATGCCAACTGAACAATTTCTTGTATATGCAATATTTTATTTTAGGCACTTCTACTGCACCCGTTCTGGGGCCATTTACCTATCTAAACATACGAGGTCCTTTGACAAAATGAATATACATGTATTATATATAACGCAACAAATTCAGACAACTGTTAACAGCAAAATTACAAAGAGAATTTGTAAAATATCAATTTCGAAGTCCTTAAATTGCACCCAAATCAGAGATTATAAAGCCGTGTCAAAAATAAACTGTTCCCAAATTTGACAAATAAAAAATAGATATATAAAATCCAATAAATTCAGACAATTGTTAACAACAAAATTGCAAATTTTACAAATAGTGAATGCATTATATTGAAATTTGGTTGACTGCTCAATTTAATGTATTCTAAAGCCCTAAATTTCTCAAAACGAGATTTAATAGCACAATATTCCTCCCAATGAATTCAAATAGCTAGATATAAAATATTTGTCAAAATTACTTCAAAAACTTTTAAAATAAGCTCAACTTCAAGTGAATATATTTGATAAAAATTAAGTGCAGTCTGATTTGTTCAAAGTTATTGATGTAATTAACTTTTGTGCAAGATAAGGGCTGTTCCAGAAAAATTTATAACAAGCGTTCGGAGAACTGCACCATCTTGCCTTGCGAGGTCATCCGCTGAAGGTGCAGCAGTATTGAAAGCATACATGTAGAGCAAACAATAAGGTCTGGAATACTTGATGTGGTACAGACAATAATGTCTGGAATAGATTATCTGGTACAGACAATAATATCAGTCCCATGTGGGATTTCTGGCAAATAAGTTAATCCCATGTAGGATTCATAGATCAGTGCCATGGGATTACTGCTGCATAGGGCAGTCCAGTTTGAGATTACTGCTGGATAGCTCAGTCCCATGTGAGATTACTGCTGGACAGGCCAGTCATGTGTAGGATTACTGCTGGATGGACCAGTCCCGTGTGTTATTACTGATGGATAGACCAGTCCCCTGTGGGATTACTGCTGGATAGATGAGTCTCGTATGGGATTCATGCTGGATAGGACAGTCCCATGTGGGATTACTACTGCATAGACAGTCCAGTGTGGGATTACTGCTGCATACGGTACTCCTGTGTGGGATTACGGCTAGTGAGGCCAGTCATATGTGGGATTACTGCTGGATAGGCTAAACCCGTGTGGGATTACAGTGAGATAGGTCAGTTCCATGTAGGATT
>JAVTVY010010567.1:0-44686 GCA_036873755.1 Hanleya hanleyi | reverse complement strand
AAGCGATCGATTGAAATGAGCCCATGGTGGGCCTCGAAGTGCCCCCATCACATAAAAAGCATATCATTTTCCTGTGGTTTGCCGCCGATTTTATTTTGTTCTCAAATATGTTAGGCCGTTTGTAATATGATTTTTCTTAAGATAAACAAAGAAGCATGCTCCACTAGAGTGAGAAATAAAATAGCTAATTCGCACAACTTCGTTTTGGTCTCGCGTAGACTCCCCCAGTCTTGCGCCTCGTGAAACTGACATATCTGCACGTCTGAGAAATATTTGAATACAGATAATTTCATTGGCTCGTTTAAATGGGGCCGACATTTGACCTCATGCTTTGGGAACAACTTTCGAACTGGATTATCTCCCTCTAGATAGATGGCGCCGTGTAAAATACATGCCGAATCACAGCGAATATCTAAGGGTAGTGTTAGGTGAAACGTGAAATGCTCTTAGCAAGCTAAGATGGTGACCTTTAGCATCAAGTTCTTCCGTAAGACACAGGGAAAAGGAAAACAACGTGTTCTGTTATAATATTATAAATGAGTGGTATCGTAGTCTTAATCTTGATGTCAGTTTGTCATACACGCAGTCGGTATAGTAATATATATGGTGGCCTATAGGGGACATCGACTTTTTTGTAGTTTTTTCTGATTTTTCGTGGGTTTTCTCAAATTTCTAGAAACATTTTCTAGTTTATCCCAGAATTTCTTCAGATTTTTCGCCTTCCACGCATCTCCATTCCTCATCATTTCTTCGCCCCCCCCCCCCCCGCGAGAACCAAACTAATTTCTTTGAAATGCGATGTGAACGTTTCCAACGCGGTAGAAGTGTTTCCATCGCGGTTGAAAGGTTTTCACCGCGGTGTAAACGTTTCCAAGAATTTTGTTTGGTTTTCGGTGAAAAATGGACGAAGGATATTTGACGGCGTTGCTAGGAATGAGAGAAATCTGAAGAAATTCTGTGATAAACTGGAAACGCTTTGTAGAAAATAGGCGAAAAATAGCGGAAACCCCCAAGAAAGTAATAAAAAATGTGAAAAACAAATAACTATATGAAAAAGTCTATGTGCCCTATGGGTCACCGTAAATATAATAAATTTATGTGTGAACAAGCGCCTTTTTTATAGGCTCCGAAGTTGTTTAATTCAAATGAGCAAACTAGAGTAATTGGGTATATTGTAAACAATTTAGAAGTCGTGGAAGGCAATGTGTTTCAAATATGTCCGTTGTTTTGGCACGTAGAAAATTTCCAAGCAGTGCATTATGATTTGTCTGGATATCCGCCGATATCAAATAGCTGCTGTCGTTTGTCGCTAAACTCTGTTCGGCAGATGTTGACAGATCTGAGGACGTTTTTGTTCAATTCACGTAGCCATGTAAACTGGATTTACCTGTGTTCAATACTTAATCCCTTCCTAATATACACGATCAATAGACGTTTTTATAGTCCCGGAGATATGAGCTATGTGTGGGAAGGCCAGTCTGTCCACCGTTTGACATTATTAAGTTAAAGTCGAAGTCTTTACAATTGAAATTCACGGGGAAGTATACATATGTCCTAGATCAAAAGGAACCAGACAATAATACCTGGGCCTTACATATTATTATGTATGTAGGCGTCTGTTACATACGAGTAGTGTTTGCACACACAGACACCATTTCTTAATTAACAGATGGAAGGATGGACGGACGATGAATCAATGAATGAACGGATGGATGAGTATACGTGCACGTGTGTTGAATCACAACACTTTCTATTTGGCAAAATATACTTCAATAAGTGAGTGAGTGAGTGAGTGAATAGGGTTTAACGTCGCGTTCAACATTTTTTCAGCTATATCACGACGGGGAAGGGAAGGGAGGGGAGGGGCAGGGGCAGGGGTACCTACTTGTAACAGAGCCGATCTAAAGCTGCCATTTTATAGTGCTGTCCCACTGAAATATCATGCCGTAGGCAGACATGACACCCCACTCAGTCACATTATACTGACACCGAGCGAACCAGTCCTTGTTCTATCCTCTTAATGCTGAGCGTAAGCGAGGGAGCAACAACTTCCATTTTTCAAGTCTTAGGTATGACCCGGCCTGGGATCGAACCCAGTACCTACCGCTTACGAGGCCGACGCTCTAACCATTAGACCACCGCAGTGCGGTTATACTTCAATAATCACCATTATTATACCTCACTGTGTATTCGTTTATTTTAATTGGTTGAGGCACCATCACGTGATATTCCGCAATTCTCGATGTCTTATGAAAAAAAACCCCAGTTCGTCAATGTGATGTCCCACGATCTCGCGCCGGTATCACACTATCACGCGCTGACGTCACACGGCAGAGGCAATGTCACACGGTCTCGCGCAGTTATCGCCCGTGAACAGACTCTTTCGTAGCATTGTCGTCTCTTGTGCTGTCATTCCGCTGTAATCACGATGGCGTGTACAGACGGAAAGCGTTTTACGTTACCAACTGATGAAGATGTACATATATTTGTATTTGTTTATGGTTTTTTTCGGCATAATAAAACAGATATTGCATGCTTTGAGGTGTGATATCACGAATTGTCAGCTCTCGAAGGTGAACATCACCTTCTCGAGCTGACAACTCGTGATATCACACCTCACAGCATGCAATATCTGTATAATAGTGAAGGTAATTTCTTTTATGGGAGAGGGATTTGAGGAAGTTATCTTCCGGATCAATGCCTTCATTTTACGAAATATTATCCACCGATTTCGCCCCAACAAAGAGCTGTCTATGGTCCCCAAATTTAATGTGTGTAATTACCCGTCAAATAAATATATATATCCAGCTAGATCGTTTACACTTTCTTCACTCAGTGCCCGTGCCCATTTTTAAAAGAACTTTCCAGTTGTCATAATTGCTTCATCTGATCTTGTCACGTGATATGTCACGTGATATTTTGGCAACTCTGACCTGTACGTTAATGAGTCACGTGACATTAAGCCACGACAAGACAGGCAATATGGCGGGCTATTCAGCAGCGAAACTGGATACTAACGGCTATATCGTAAGCACTTGTGTTTGGACGGATAGTTTAGAAGGGGTGAGTGACCATGAGCGAAATGGACAGTTCTTTATTTAGACAATTATCGCAAGAACTTACTTGAAACGGCTAGGATATGGATCGTTGGCCGGGTCGACGAATCTACGTGATACAATCTACAGCGCTCGGCCACACGGCCGGGCGGCCTCGAAATGATCGCTTGTATTTTATAGCTAAAATTACATACGAATAAATCACATTTAAATACGTGACAGGCAATCTTTGCACAATAAAAATGCAATTAAGCGAAGCGTGCCATTGTGATACATTTAAGCTAGAATGCTTATCACAGACTCTCAGATGTAGGGCAGACTGAATGACCAGGAGTCCATTTCGTGCACAAGTGTGAATCGCAGTTGGGCGGGCAGTATAATAAATATTTATTATCATAATTTAAAAAGTGCTTTAAATATCATAATTTAATAGATACTGGATATTATGTCCATAGGGCCCATGAAATCTCAGTTATGTGATTCACAATAAATTGGAGCGATATGCAAGAGGTGGGGAAAATTGACGACGTCTGGCGACTAAAAAGCAACCATATGACTCTACAGGGAAGCATCAGTTCGTTGGTTCTGAATTCTCAATAGCCATCGTTGGAATTCTCTAGTACCGCAAGGAGTGGCCAAGGAGAATGAACTCTGGAGACAAAGTTTCCCGACAAGGTAACGAAGCCTCTGATTGGCTGGGCTTGAAGTGCGGTTGATCCATGCTGACAAATAAATATCCGTTGTTTGTAAACTTCAATCCGATCTCTTCCTGACAAAACAGCGATAATGTCCCAGGGTAGGAAGATGGAGGAGATACAATTTGACATAAAGAAATATATGTACCACCAGACTCCAGATCATCTGTAAACAGCGTTTACATATACCCGCCAGACATGATGATACAACCCAAACCAATCTTACGGCGGTCATAGAGAAGTTTTGTTCTTGACAGTATGTGGGATGTAGATCGCGGAATAATACGACTGATCAAGCAGTAACGAAACAGATCAGATTGGCCACAATGGAGATCTGCCTCCACAGTCACCAGTTCCGTCAATCGGACAAATGACAATCAATGGCAGTAATTGTGTCAGTTTCATTAACATTGTTCGGCAGATGTAATGAGGAATTGACAAGGGCTATGAGGCTCTGAAAATATAGATACGGCAAAAGGGCAATCCGTTCTTCTCAGGAGCTATGGGAATATTTGAATGGCAAAGAATAACTTCCCCATTCTTCTGAAATTCCTTCGCAGTCATTATGAAAAAAAGAACTGTTAGTGATGATCAAATGAACTAACATTGAATCTCGTACTGTGTCTCTCTACGGAGGAAGGATCTGATTGGCAATATGACCTACTGGTTCACAAAATAACGCTTTGGTCAATCTACTCTGGTGTATACGACCCCACTATAAGTCTAGATCTGAAATACCTGCTGAATGGAAATCCTTCTGATGAAGAACTCGTTTCACGTTAAGTTCCTCAATCGCAACAGCAACCGAGAGAAACCAGAACCAGTCTGTGCCCTCCAAACACACAGTGAACACGAGGACATTTCATGAATTTGATGCCCAAGTCGTTGAGGAATCTACATTGTGCAAAACATTAAATGACCGGCGCAAAGAGCTGAAGGCAGGCGTGGTGGTCGTGAGGTAACGTTTCAAAGATTTGGACAAGGACAAATGAAAAGAACTATTCCGAAGGACTGGGCGCAGACGGGGGTGGCCAAATTGGCACAAGAGTGACCCGGACCATTGTGATCACTGTTTTTACTGTGGTTTTCCGGAACATTTCCATTCAGATTGTAAGCTGAGACGGAAGAAAGAAACAGACGAGAGGCAGCAAGGATGGACTAGTGCTCGCCCCCCCCCCCACAGTCAAAGTCCCAAGTAGTAACATGTGCTGGATGTTCTAAGACTCTAGATTTTATCAAAGAAGAATATAAGAGTGGCCTGACTGCTGAGTATTTTTCAGCAAGCTGCCACATCCTTAATATGCTAACATCTTTCTTTTCCACTCCACAACAGGGGAAAGTTGCCAAACGCATTCGTTCTGAATGTAAAATGTTATCTTCATTAAATTGGGGAACCTCGGCGGTATTGTGAGACACAGGGTCTCAGGTATGCTTGATTCCATTATGGCGGGCAGAAGAGCACTTACCTAACTATGACGTGACCCAGGTCAAAAGTCCCGGATGTAAAAATGACGTCACTTCCGGTTGGGGTGAATGAGGCGTGACCTTTGGACATGTCCAGACTTGTCTGTGTTTGTCATGTACTGGGTCTGCGCAAGTGTGTGTGTGTGTGTGTGTGTGTGTCACGTCACTTCCGGTTGGGGTGAATTCACCCGGATGTAAAAAATGACGTCACTTCCGGTTTTGGGTGAATGCTCAAACACACTACCTCCAACTTTCCCGGCCCGCACCCCGGCCCCCGGCCCCCCAGCGCGCCCCGGCCGCAGCGCGCGCGCACGCGGGCGCATCATCACCGGCAGTGCGCGCGCGGGTTGTCCGAAAATGGCGGATACGTTTACCGGAAAGACCCGAAGGTGACCGCCATTGTGGCAAAATGGCGGCTACGTTGACCGGAAACACCCGAAGGTGAACGCCATTGTGGGGAAAAAACCCAGTACATCAACACACACACACACACACACACACACACACACAGACAAGTCTAGACATGTACAAAGGTCACGCCTCATTCACCCTAACCGGAAGTGACGTCATTTTTACATCGGGGTGAAATAAGGTCGAATTTAGCATTGACCTTATGGCACAAGCGAGTATAACAAGTGCCACGCACGGTGTATAAAACCCTGCCCTACAGGTACACTATAAAGCCACCTCTCTCACCGTTCGCTTTTCATTCCCCACCATGGCAGCGAGCGGAACAGAGCTTGACTTATTCCAACTGACGTCCGACGTCACCCTGATCGTCTATGACCATCACCTGGAGCTGGTCCAAGACGCACCGCAGAAGGTGAAGATTTTGTTATCGCTATCAGGCTGGACTCTATTGACATGATTGTTACAGGGAAAAGAGCCCGAAAGGGATTTCATGCACGTGGAAGTCGGTGTGCACATACGCACTGCTGGAGAGGATTCCCTTTTTCCCCGGTTGGAACAGAGTGGAGGTCCCTATATCACACTCTGTCCACCCTTATGGATGGCACTGAAACATGTACTCCCCGAGGTGGATGACTTACTACACCCCGCGGTGAAAGAAGGCACTGTGGCTACCCGGAGGCTTACACCTGGCTGCACCCTATTGTTGTACCCCAAACGAGTGGACCTCATCGATAGCGGACTTAGGTGTTGGTGTACGACTGAACCCAAAGCGCACGTCTCTTTGTCACCGGAAGGATGGACTACCTTGAAACGGGTGTTGTTGGGTGACCTGCACGGTGATACCATTCACCTGTGTGACGACGTCTACATTTTCTGCGGTCCCTTTTCCGCTCGACTCCTCTGTCTGAACGACGGTGGTTTTACCCTGGACCCGAATCTATGGACGGCTTTGAAACAAGTAGTCCCCATTGTCGATAAGGTACTATCTCTATACGAGCCACATAACCCATCAGAATAGTACGTATCACGGACTACACCCGTAGAGCTACATCTAGGCGCGCATGTGTGATCTGGTCTATAAAACACGTCTCTCTGGATACTACACCTTCATTTCTACGGTTGCAGAGCCATGACGGAGATCCAGCCCTATGCAACTCGCATTTTACAGCATGCCACCGTGGTCAATTTACTCACGGGTTACCGAGCAGTGGTTCGGTCCATGTTTGCAGATGGCGACGACAACGAGGGGCGACGCCAGATCCTGAACGAGTTCACAGGAGCGGTCCTCGACAGAGTGCACTCGATGCAGAGGTGTGCCATCACTCACCACTACTGGACTATGACAGCCATCCTTGATGCTCGGGTATGGATCAGGAGCGCTCACGCCGGAACCAGCGACGGCTGGTTGGCCTCACAATAGTCTGTGCCCTATTGACCCTGGTGCTGTGGTATTGACAGTGGCACCTGACTATAAATACGAAGGTCAGACAGAGTGTGTGTCATTCACCGTTCGTCATTGGATCAAGCATGTCACCCGTCCTACGAGCCATCCTTCCCCTACACCCCGGGTAGGGTTACACGTCTATGAAGATAAAGTCACCCTCGTGGAAGACCGTGGAGATGTTTGCTGGTCGCCCGCTGAGACCGTATCGAATACGGTTACGCTACACCGTGACGGCTGGACCAAATTTGAACGGGTGTTGAGCGGCGAGCTCGATGGACACCTCATCCACATAGACAATGCCATCTACGTATACCGTTTACACCGGACGAGCGGTCATCAGACGAGTTGGAGTGGGCTCGTGCCCTGAGAGAAGCAGCGGCAGAACCCAATGAACAACTGTCTAGCCATGAACCCGACGACGATGCCATTGATTACCCGGCTAGACTCAGTTAGCCCAGTGACATGACCACCTGATCCTTTGATCTCACGGGGTTCTCCCTATAAATACGAGAGACAGTCAAATCTGGTACCATTCACGTACTGACCATGATGGAGCATATAATACTGGCGTATCTCAGCTTAACCCCCGAGGTTTTCCTGCACGTGTATGCGGATAAGGTCGATATCATGGAGGAGGTGGGAGACATCTGTGATGCGTACCCTACACAACCGTGCCCGGCTCACATTCGTCTGTCCCGGGAGGGCTGGACCAAATTCAAACGGGTGTTGTCTGGTGAACTGGACGGCGACCTCATCCACCTGTGTCACGATGTGTACATCCGACGCGGCCCTTTTTTTGCTCAATTGGCTCGGCTAGATGGGGGTACAGTGCATTTTACCCTTCACCCTGATCTATGGTCTGCATTGGAAGATGCCGTAGTAGATGTGGATCAAGTGCTTATCAAGCGGTCATCAGACGAGTTGGACCGGTCATTTACCATGGACACTGTGGAAGCCAACGAAGAAAATCAGAAAGAAACTCCGGCCCAAGATATACCCGTTATAAATAAACGATAGAGCCAGGGTCCATCATCATTTTGTCACCACGAAGCGCTGGGAGAAGGTGTTGGATAACTTATACTACAGTCCCGACAGTCCGGTGGCCTATAGTGCATTGTCAGCTCTCTATCGAGCGGCCAAACCCCAGGGGATACAACGTGCCCAAGTCCGAGATTGGTTAAGAAGACAAGACACCTATACCTTACATCGATCTGTCCGTCGCCATTTTCTACGGAACCGGGTCATCGTGGGAGGAATAGATGCCCAGTGGCAAGCGGATTTGGTCGATATGAGCGCCTTTGCCAAACACAACGAGGGGAATCGGTATATCTTGACGTGCATCGATATCCTATCCAAGTATGCGTGGGTGGTACCCATCCGGACGAAAACGGGGGCAAATCTCATAGCGGCGTTCAAAGACATCTTCAAGACCGGGCGCAAACCTTTGTATTTGTAAACCGACGAAGGCACGGAATTCCTCAACAGACCGTTCCAACAGTTTCTGAAAGCCCAGAAGGTGTTTTTCTTCCATACGTACAACGAGACCAAGGCTTCCGCGGTGGAAAGGTTCAACAGGACATTCAAAGGCCGCATGTATAAATATTTCACCTATAAGAATACAAGGCGGTACATCGATGTTCTCCCGAATCTTGTGAGGGGTTACAATCGAGCCTATCATCGGAGTATAGAAAGAGCCCCCATTACCGTGACTCAACGCAATGAAGCCCAAGTCCGGCGTGTCTTGTACCCCAGGCCATCGCAGCGAACGCCGAAGGCGGTGTACAAGGTCGGGGACCCTGTACGGATCAGTAAAGTCAAGGGCAAGTTCGAGAAAAGTTACTTGCCCAACTGGAGCGATGAGCACTTCCTGATTAAACGGCGCCTACCCCGACAGCAGCGAGTCTATGAACTGGAAGATCTTCAAGGGGAACCGTTGCTGGGGACATTTTACGGGACGGAATTACAGCCTGTCGTAAAAACACAGCAAGACTACTACACGGTGGAGCAGATTTTGAAAACGGAACGTCGACGTGGCAAACTGTTTCATTTCGTCAAATGGCAAGGCTGGCCCAGTTCCTTCAATTCCTGGGTCGCTGCCAACCAGGTGAAACGACTATAAAGCGGACACCACTGCCGTCCTCCTTCATTCCACGTCCGACCACAGTGCTATGGACCAACAGCAGCTGCCTCTGAACACAGCGTCTCCCAAAACGCGCAAAGCGCAAGTGAGCTTTGTGGTGATAGTGCTAACCCTGCTGAGTGTGCTGTACGGAGGTGTGTTTTACGACGTAGCCTATGTCAGCACGTTACTTAACCAATTGAGAACACCAGCCACCAGCGAAACCGGTCTACAGAGAGCACCAGTCAACCCCGTATCGAGCCCAGTCACCATCACCACACCCCGTGTACAAGCCACGTCGAGCTCCACACCAAGCTCTACACCTACACCAAGAACACCCACTACGTCTGAAGACCCACCAGATTTCATCCCTCCCAGTGAACAGACAACGACCACCGACGTTGTACCCACCCCCAGCACCATCCCTGACAGTGAACAGACAACGACGACCGACGTTGTACCCACCACTCCAGTTCACTCGTACCAAATTTACAAGAGCGGGTTACCACGACAACGAATACACCTCCAACCATGGACCCTCGGTGGCAGCATCCCTTCACTTGCGTCATCGCAGGACCGACGGGTTCCGGCAAAACGCACTTCGTCCGGAAGCTCCTTCAACACGCCGACAGCATGATCACCCCACCTATTGCCCGAGTCGTGTGGTGTTACGGAGAATGGCAGGCAGCGTATGCAGCAATGCCCCATATCACGTTCGTGGAAGGCCTACCCAACCTGGCCGATTTGGAACCCGACACCTTGGTGGTTCTGGATGATCTCATGGCGGAGACGGATGCGCGGGTCACCCAACTCTTTACCAAAGGCAGCCACCATCGACGGCTCAGCATCATCTACATTGTGCAGAATCTGTTCAGTAAAAACAAAGAACATCGGAACATCAGCTTAAATGCCCACTACCTGGTGGTCTTCAAAAACCCGAGAGATACCACTCAACTGCTGCACCTGGCGAGACAGATGTATCCCGGCCGCACACCGTTTGCGTTGGAAGCCTTTAAAGATGCCACAACTCCTCAGCACGGGTATATGCTCTTCGACCTCAAGCAAGCCACCCCCGAGCACCTTCGACTACAGACCGGCATCTTTCCCGGAGAGGCCCACCACGTGTACATGCAAAAATAATGTAAACACACCCACAATGGCTCCCCCAGCTGGGGTCTGTGTGTTTGATGATGGGGATAATGAAAAGAATGAATACCACAGCAGGGTTGACTTTGTCTCTGTTCTCTGAGATGGATAAAAAGGGCAGAGTTGTGGGTTCTAGCATTAGTTGTACATGATGTCTGCGCGAGTACGGAAGCACGCTCCCATGCTCCGTGGATTGAAGACGGCCCCACCCGAGTTAGTCCGAACCATTGTACGCGTTGCGGACCCTGACCTTGTACGCTGTCTGTGCGAGATCGGGTACAACCTGTTAAAAGGCAACGTACCACTGACTCCGGCTCAGAAGACCAAGTTGGCCAAGCATAAGACAGGTCTCCGAACCTTAGTCCAGAAGCGGGTCCCTCAAACACAAAAGAAAAAGGTGTTACAGAAAGGCGGCTTTCTCGGGGCCATCTTAGCACCGTTGGCCGCTTCCGTGTTGGGTCCAGTATTGGGTGGACTCTTCGGCCGACAATGAACCACACGAAAAAAATGGTGCTCGTCGAACCACGGTTCCTTCAAAACCTCCAATCACCCTACCCTGTCCCACCTACGGTCAAGACCATAAACACCCTCGATGGAGAGATGCAACAGATCTTACAGAGACCGGGGTTAAGCGACAGTGAGAAAGTACAACGGTACAATGAGACGCTTCAACGGTACATGACGTTCATGGATCACTACAAAACCCTCTCTACCCCACCACCACCACCACCACCACGTGACACACCGCCGACCTCAGCACCGCTCCAACAGCCGCCATTACCAGGGGTACCACCCAGAGCCCCACAGTGGGTGGAAGACGAAGTGCTGAAGAGTGTACCTGCCTCGTTCAAGAAACAAGCTGGCCTGGTATTACAACGGATGAAACAGAATCCTAACATGACTTGGAATGATAAAGGCAAACTCCTGGTACAGAATCAGGTGGTCCCGGGGACCCACATGACGGATTTAGTGAATGATCTGATGCGTCAACGCAGGTCGCACACCGATCCTCGAGGATGGGAGGTCTTCGCTCAAGGCTTGAAAGACATGCATGTACCACAGGAATTGGTGGGGAACCCCCACCGCTGGGCCTTTATGCAGCAAACCCAGCTCACCGAGTCGTGCACCACGACTCTCACCACAACCTTCTTGGGAAGCCGACTGGGAACCGGAGTCACCCCCAAAACTCCACCACCACCACAACGGGCACCTTCTTTTCAGACCTTTAAAAAACCACCCTCGATCAGGACACCCCACATCTCCAGAGCTGTGACACGTAGCAAGTCAACGCGACGAACACGACGCCGGACACAACCGCCCAAGCCCTGGGAGCCCTACTAGGGGGAAAAAATCTATAAAAACCCGGTGCAGAAGCCAGAAAGCTCAGTTGTCATGTTTTACCTGACGTTGCCCAGTAACAGTTCGCTGGATGTGTTTCCTGACAACACCGTGGCCAAGTACGTCACCCAGTTACCGCAACCGTTGCATTTACCTGGCCGGTGGGAATGTGGCCTCGTGGATATTCAGTACCCTTACTCATGGTACAACGTACGAGCCAATGAAGTATGGTACGAGGTGACCTACGAAGGCAAAAATACCCGACTCACCCTGCCCGAAGGCCAATACGATACCCCCAAGGAGTTCATGGGTGGGCTGTCAAGACTGTTGCATTATAAGGCTCTACGGGAGGTCACGAATAGTTCAAAACCCATCAAATCCTATCCCTTCAAGAATCACGTGGACTTCGATTACAATGCACACAACGACAAGGCAGAGCTTATCGTCTCCGGCAAGGCGAGTGTCGTACTGAGTCCTATCCTACAGCAAATGCTGGGTTTCGATCTACAGACGTTCGCTGGTCCCACCGCCCACCAAGGCGAGATGCCGATGGATATGAAGTCGGGTATGTACGGACTCTACGTCTACTCGGACGTAGTCGACAACCACATCGAGGGCGATATCAACACACCTCTGTTACGGGTGGTCCCCATTAAAAAGACGTATGGAGGTCAAGTCACCCACAGTTTCACCCACATGCTCTACTTGCCCGTATGACAAACTGACATCAACACGATCACGGTGGATATAAGAGATGACACGGGACGGGACTATTATGTCCAACAGGCCGGGGGTGGCTTTCCGGTCTTTAGCGGTGGACGCATGCAACGAGCACATGGACTGGGGAGCATACTCGGCAGCATCGTCAAAACGTTCCTGCCCTTGGTGACGCGTGGGGTGAAAGCAATGGGCAAACAAGCGGTACGCAGTGGACTGCAAGTGGCCGGTGATGTCTTGGGGGGTACGGCACCCAAAGAATCCTTGAAACGGCGGGCCAAAGAAGCGGGAGGCGTGTTGGTGGCCAAAGCACAACGCACCGTAGGGAATAAAAGAGCTGCCCCACCGAGACCACGCACCAGTCGACGACCGACCCAGCGACGACGCACATCGAAGAAGACAAAGGATATCTTTTCTTAAAACATGTCCTTGATCCACGCCGAGTCCTGCCCCTCCACCAACAGTGAATTTGATTTGTGGACCGTGCCGCCCACACAGACCAGTGTCGAACAAGGATTATGGGTGGAGCATCTCCCGCTCTCCAGCATCAACGAAACCGGGCCCATCGAGTTCACCATCAGTAATGCGGATACGGCCTATGTGGATTTAGCCCATACACACTTGTATGTGAAAGCCAAGGTGGTCAGTGGGTATGGCACCAGAATCGTCCAAGCTGCAACGGTGGACCCGACGAATCTCTGGCTGCACTCGATGTTTCAACAGGTGGATATTTTTCTCAGCGACAAACTCATCAGTGACTCGACCAACACGTACCCCTATCGAGCCTACATCGAGACACTGTTGTCGTATGGCCGAGAGGCTAAAAAGTCTCAGCTGACAGCCGCTTTATTCTACCAGGACACACCCGAGCACATGGACACGGTGGACAATGGGGGACATAACAAACGGAAGGCTTTCACTGCGAACAGTGCCTCGGTGGATATGATGGGTCGACTGCATGCAGACATGTTCATGCAAGACCGGTACCTCTTGAACAAGATCCCCATCAAAATCCGACTGATACGGGCGCCTCCGACCTTCGCCTTAATGGCCACTAACGTAGAGGGGCATGCAGCGGACTATAAGATTGTCATCCAAGACGCAGTGCTGTATGTCCGAAAAGTGAAACCGAATCCAGCCGTTCAATTGGGACACATGAAAGCCTTGGAAACAAAACCAGCCCAGTACCCTATCCGACGTGTACAAACCAAAGTGTTCTCTGTGCCTGCTGAAAATATGGGCGCCAACAAAGAAAACCTGTTCCTGGGGGAACTACCCAAGCGATTGATCCTGGCCTGTGTGGAAAATACCAGTTTCAGCGGAGCCTACCCAGAGAATCCGTTTGACTTTCAACATTTCGGCATCAATTTTGTGGCCCTGCATGTGGATGGACAACAGGTGCCAGCTACGGCCTTAACACCGAACTTTGGGCGCAGGAATTTCATTCGAGCCTATCAGAGCCTGTTTACAGCCACCGGTCAAATCAACCAGAACGAAGGGAATTTCATCAGTCGGGAGCACTACGCGAACGGATACACGTTGTTCTGTTTCGATCTGACCCCCACCTTAGAGAACGACCATCAGCTGGCCCTGGCCAAGCAAGGCAATTTACGGGTGGAAATCCACTTTGCACGAGCCCTGGCGACCACTGTGAATGTGATCTGCTACGCCGAGTTTGACAACATCATTCAAGTGGACAAGGCGCGCAACGTCCTGTGTGACTTCTCTACCTAACATGGATACAGACCAGATAACCACCGTGCTGGAGAATGACCCAGAGACACGTACGGTCTTTCAAGGGGTGTTCGGCCGAGATGTGTTCCCATTAGACCGTATGTATCCTGCTGCTTACGTTCTCAACACGGACCCGATGGATCGGCCCGCTGAACATTGGGTGGCCGTGTACTTGACAGAACAGCAGGTCGAATACTTTGACCCGTACGGCCTGCCACCCCTCCATCCCGATTTAACAGATTTCATGGATCAAGGTACAGAGACGTGGTGTTGGAACAGTCAAACGTTGCAAAGCCTGACCAGTAGCGTGTGCGGACAATATTGCTTGTTTTACCTGTACCATCGATGCCGGGGAAGACCCGTATCTACCATCGTACAGATGTTTGACGAGTACCCCAAGGCCGAGGACCGCGATGTACTCGTCTATGACTGGGCCGTCCATCATTTCAATGTACAAGCCCCGTTCTGGGCTTAAGTTCTTTCAATGTACACACGCCCGCTGTTCTGGGCTTCAGTTTACAAGCCCCCTGTTCTGGGCTTCAGTTCTTTCAATGTACAAGCCCCCCTGTTCTGGGCTTCAGTTCTTTCAATGTACAAGCCCCCCTGTTCTGGGCTTCAGTTTTCACGTGGTTGTTCTCACGTTGTTGTTGTTACTGAATAAAAAACAAAATGAGATCTCACCAAAAAAAAACCCTGTGTTGTGTGTTTTATTGCATAATGCATAAATGCCCAATGTGGAGATTCAGTCAAACTGAAATCAGTGGTGTAGGATGGGGCCAAAATGTAACCCATCAATGTTAGAATGCAAGAGCACTATCGTAAAATAGAGAGCCAATGAAATCAGCCCACAGACCAAGTACGTGTTTTGGTCTAGGTTTGGATCGGGCATTTCATTGAGGTGTGTGTATACGGTGAGTGAAGAGACTCGTCCAACACGTATAGATTAAGTTTATTACTATAAGTTCTATGAGCATAATGCATGAAACTGGTTTTGAACACCGTATTAGCCAATCAGTGGCCTAGAATGGAGCCAAAGGTAACCCATCCATGTCCAGAAAACATTACCCGGGTGTACAAGAACCCAGATGTAGGCGCGGACGTCAACGAAAGCACACCGTGAGTACCCCAATTCGATTGGCTGATTGTTCGACCGCTGATGGGTTCTTTTTCTCGATCGCTGATTGCCTCTTTTTCTCGACCGCTGATTGGTCCAAATGGAACTGCCCATCTTTCCCAGGTTAATCTAGAATCCCCTTTTTGTGCCCAAGCTCTGACTATATCGATGCCGCAACATTGTCTCATTGGACATTGGACCGTTTGACCTGGATGTGACCTTTTGTTCCGCGCGCGCGCACTGCCGGTGATGACGCGCACTGCCGGTGATGACGCGCGCGCGCGCGCTGCGGCCGGAGAACCCGCGCGCGCTGCGGCCGGGGCGCGCTGGGGGGCCGGGGGCCGGGGTGCGGGCCGGGAAAGTTGGAGGTAGTGTGTTTGACCATTCACCCAAAACCGGAAGTGACGTCATTTTTTACATCCGGGTGAATTCACCCCAACCGGAAGTGACGTGACACACACACACACAGACACACACACTTGCGCAGACCCAGTACATGACAAACACAGACAAGTCTGGACATGTCCAAAGGTCACGCCTCATTCACCCCAACCGGAAGTGACGTCATTTTTACATCCGGGACTTTTGACTTGGGTCACGTGATATGCAAATTTCTGAGGTCAAAGGTCAATAGGGCTCGCCTAGACCCCAAAAACGTCTATGTCCATACTATGGCCAAGCTGCGCATGCGCAGAATGACCCTATGTCAACCCCACACCCACACCATCAGAGGCTCCCTCACCTAGGCTTCACATGGATACCTCATATGACCCCATTGGACCATTAGTGGCTCCCCTAGCTCCAAAACGTCTAGCGGGACCCATACAGGGTCCAGTTTTCGACACTAGATGATCACATCCCGACAAAATGGCCAGTTTTCGACACCGGATGTGCCGCCATCTTGAACATACGTGCCGCCATCTTGGATATGTCCCATAATGCACCGGGTCAAAATACTCGCTTCTGATTGGCTGAGAGCTCTGTGACGGATTTGAAACACTCGCTTCTGATTGGACGAGAGTTTCGCATTGCGTCTGCGCATGCGCAGTATGCCGATAGTTCAACCCCACACCCAGCCCACCAGATGTCCCTTCACATAGGCTTCACATGGATACCTCATACAACTCCATCGGCCCATTAGGGGCTCCCCTAGCTCCCAAAACGTCTATGTCCATACCCTTGGTCCACCGCGCATGCGCAGAATGCCGATATTTCAACCCCACACCCAGCCCATCAGATGCCCCTTCACGAATGCTTCACTTTGATACCTCACTCGACCCCATCGGCCCATTAGGGGCTCCCCTAGCTCCCAACACGTCTATGTCCATACCCTTCGGCCACCGCGCATGCGCAGAATGCCGCTATTTCAACCCCACACCCAGCCCATCAGATGCCCCTTCACGAATGCTTCACATGGATACCTCATATGACCCCATCGGACCATTAGTAACTCCCCTAGCTCCAAAACCGCTATTTCCATACCCTTGGGCCACCGCGCATGCGCAGAATGCCGATAGTTCAACCCCACACCCAGCCCATCAGATGCCCCCTCACATAGGCTTCACTTTGATACCTCACTCGACCCCATTGGACCATTAGTGGCTCCCCTACATCCCAACACGTCTATTTCCATACTCTTGGGCCACCGCGCATGCGCAGAATGCCGATAGTTCAACCCCACACCCAGCCCATGAGATGCCCCTTCACGAATGCTTCACTTTGATACCTCACTCGACCCCATCGGCCCATTAGTGCCTCCCCTAGCTCCAAAACCGCTATTTGCATACCCTTGGGCCACCGCGCATGCGCAGAATGCCGATATTTCAACCCCATACCCAGCCCATTAGATGCCCCCTCACATAGGCTTCACTTTGATACCTCACTCGACCCCATCGGCCCATTAGTGCCTCCCCTAGCTCCAAAACGTCTATTTAGGTATTCCCCGTAAAGACGCAAATGTTCGAATCAGGGGAGATGACCCGGCATTTGTCCTACAGAGGGTTCGCCCAGTCAGAGTTGTCTTCCTTACCTCCAGAGGGCAGCGCGATCGATGTCGTGATGTCAAAAGGGAATCCCCATAGCAAGCGCCGCCATTTTGTTTGTTTACTTTTGCGGAGACATACCAAACAATAAACGCTCGACCCTGGGGTCGCACTGATCCTAGACTCGTCATAATAAGATCGTACAACACCTATAGGGTATCTTTATTATTATTATTATATGTCTTAGAGGGCTTTTTGAGGGTAATGTGAGGGTTTTTTGAGGGTAATGTTGCTCAATTTACCGTGACATGAGACGAGGCAAAAATTCAAGATGGCGGCCAAACTCTGGCAGATCGAGTTGTCTCCCTTGCGTCCAGAGTGTACAGATGGCGCCACCATCGGAAGTTGTGACGTCATAGTTACATCCGGGTGAAAATTTGTAAGATATCCTCTCTCCCTACTACTGACGGATTAGACGCTTTTAATTAGAATTCTCCGTATTCAAGTCTAAATGTGAGATGCCGAGAGAGGCTTTCCTGTGGAGTCATATGGTTGCTTTTTAGTCGCCAAATGTCGTCACGTCAATTTTTCCAGCCTCTTACATGCCTCACCAATTTCATTATGTGTAAGATAATCAACATGTGTGGATCACCTGCAAAGTAGTCGACATCATCGAAGGACTAATTCAGTAAGTTAGAATTCTCGGGACATCTTGTCTGACAGCCATGGGACCGAAAATTACTGAAATTAAGCTTTTCAAAGGATGAAAGCTTAATTTCATTGTATGATCAACCTTTTGGATGAACCGCGGCCTTGTCGGTGGTATAACAAATTTAATCATAGACGACTGTTTTAATAAGTAGAAACATCAGTTGATTGCTTCTGGTGATCATTTTATCAATCCACTTTAGATATTTGAGAAATTGGTTGTAAGTAAACAAGTATAATTTTACCGACCTTGCCTCACAACATGCAATCGTCATAATGACGTCTTAGAAGTAACGGAGGCAACATATTCTCAGAATACGCAAAAACTGCATGATAAATTAGTAAATATTAATGTGATGTGAAATAAAATACTTTTTGTTCACTTGTCGTCGCGGAAAAGCGAAAATTTTGAAGAAATATGACAAAAACATCACTTTTCTGGTACCCCACGTAGCCACCATTTTGAATTTTCCCATGATCCTCTGCTCGGGGGGTTATGCAAATAGACTCAAAATGACCCCAATATGATAAACTAAAAAGTCGAGGTGTTTCAGCTCTCCATTTTCTGTCGTTCCGGAGATAGCGCAGAAAGTTTGGTAGGAGGGCCATTTCGCAGGTAGGGTTAAGCGGAATTGTTCAAACGTTACTTTTAAAAACGGCCGTAAGGTCTATTCCTGGGGAAGATGAGGTAGTTTAGGAGCATAGATCAAGCAGTAAATCTGTCAGATTCAAATCTAAAATGGCCTCGTGGGATATTTTTGAATCAAGACGATAGTATCTTTAGGTGGACTGCCGCGCATTCCCCTTCTTCCGTCACCCAGAAAGTTACGGGAAACTTTATCGTTGTTATTCAAGTGAATTAAGCTCATTAGATTAACAAATTTGCTCGTAATTGAAAAGGAATCTGGGTTAACGTCGCGAATGCTTCGCTGTCTAACTGACATCATCGAATGAGGCTGGCTGTTCTGTTTTCAATGTACCCGGCAGCTGGCTCATGTTAGCGTACATTCCCCTTGTATTCAGGTCTATGAGAAAAGCTGATCATGTTGCGTTTTCCTTCTTTCTGTATTTTCGCATCGGATTAAATAACTCCTGCTTCTGCAACTACTGAAGCACGCTCATACTAACCGCTTGTATCACTGACGTCCCTGCTATTCACATCGCATAGTTCGCGCCTCTTGGCCGTAAGGGGGCGCTTTATCTGGTTATCCAATCACCGTGCCGTAATAGCTCGGAGGTAACCAGATTCCTCATACTAACCAGGATTGGCTAACTACTTCACGTGATCGAAATTACGTCATACCCACATTCTCAACAGATGTTCCTAATACTGAGATCACGATTCTCACTTAAATTAAAGTCAACATTCAATTTAAAATCTGAAACACTGGAACGGTGTAGTTACGTTACCAATGTAGGCAACATGATCTTCTTATATTCTGATGACGATGCATCGTGGTCTCATCAGTGGGATTTTTGAAAAAATCAGCGACTGTATTAATTATTTGAAGGGATTAGTGAACAAATTTTTGCAATCATCAGTTGACGAACCTTACTAAATATAACGACATTGGAGGAAGTTATCCAAAAATCTATTCATTCTTAATCCTGAAATTAAAATAATTACGAGTTGTTTTGCCGTTTATTATTTTTTTTGCCGTTAGCGTCATGTGAACGTTTGACAAGTGAGACAACTCGTATTGCTTCGTTTCACAGTTGATTGTGAAGAAATAGTTCACTAGTTTCTCGCGCTTTTCCACACATTTATCACTCAGTAGATGTCATATACGTCGGGTAGTTTAGTACTGTTACCGCGAGACTAATCTGTGCAGCTTAGCGCCGTCATTTGATGGAAAAAGTTTATGGTGACTGGCCGAAAGATTTCTCATCCACTGAGGGAAAATGCGGCAGATGCCCGGATAATGGTTGCCGTGATAAACAAAGCGGACCGCGACTCTCCCGTAAGGGTGATATTCATTGGCCATCGGCGGTTGGCCTAGCTCCCCCTAACGGCAAAGAGGCGCGAATTATGCGGTGTGAATCAGCGGGGGAACAAGGAGAGAAGGGACGTCAGTGATACAAGCTGTCTATCAGCGTACTACTGAAGGTATAGAAGGAACATATAGCATCACCGTTTTGATATATTTTGCAGAGAGTATTTTATTATGTACATATTTGTATCTTTTTTGATGCTAACACTGTCTGATGAAAAAATGATTTTCGATTAAAGACTCAGAATGTTTTTTATGGACAACGGCTTACCACTGAAAGGCGGATCTGACGCCAGTAATTGAAGTTATTCCATGTTGGAATGTATGTGCATCTATTTCCAAGGCATAATTTTACGAGAATTTTTAAATTTTGAAAGTGTTCATATACACTTGCTGACTTTGCCGAGTAGTAGAACACACTTCTACTGAAAAACGGTCTCATTTTTCTTAAGTTTTGACTATGAAATTTCACTGTTTTCAACTTAACAAACGGAATGAAAAAACTTTGAACATGAACATCTCAGCAACCAGGACATAATTTAAATAACTGAACCAAAGTTATTTCCTTGGCCTATACATTAGAACAGTCGAATTTCAAATTTACACGATGAATAGTATTCAAGAAATAGAGGGCTTTCTTAGAAAGAAAGAATAAAATAAAGAAATACCGGTATGTATAATATATAGGAATAGGCTAGAAACAAGAATTCGCTTTTCTCGCCCGACACAAAATTGCGAAAAGACCCCTCGCAAAATTTGGTATGGTACAAATCCTCATGCTGATTAATTTCGCCATGCAACGATTTTATAAAAATTAAATTGTTATGCCATATATCCAGAGCGATTTATAGAGGTTTTCTCATAAATCACTCTTATAGGGACACTGATCCGATTTTTCTCTGTAGCAATTTCCCACGTGGTGGTGGGGAAATCCCCACGTTGTATTACAACTGCACATTCATTGGCTTAATTTCCCCACGTGGCGGCATCATGTGACTTTCCCGTGGCCACGTGAGACACTGAAACAAATTGGGTCAGCGATAGGGTATATACCCAATCTGGGTAAACCAAGAAGGTATATCAGGGATAATGTTCCGTGATATTATATCTGAGTTTACTGAGATTGGGTACCGGTATACCCGGTGTATATACTTCATACCGGCAGTATTTTATTTCCTCGAGGGTGCGAAGCCCCCGAGAGTGCAATATCGCGCCAATATTTGGCACACATTGTCGAGTGTCTATCATGTAACTGTAACTTATTAAGCACATACAGAAAAATAAAGAAATAAAACACTATACCGGCATGAAGTATATAGGGCCTACACCGGGTATATATGCCCAGATTTTATCGCTGAGCCGATTGTCTCAGTGAAGTAATTCTCCACGTGGCCACGGAAAAGTCACATGATGCCGCCGCGTGGGAAATTCAGCCAATGAATGTGCAGTTGTGATACAACGTGGGGATTTCCAATGATCATCCGAGCTTGAGTATGGAGCTCCACATCTTTCGACATTCTCCAGGGAAAACAGATCGTGGTGTATATTAAATACACCATATGCGGTATTCGAAATACACCACGGTTGAGTTTTGTTGTGAATATATTACAAGGAAATGATGAAAGGAAATTCGAGAAGTCATTGAATAACAACAATTAAATTGCGAGTCCCTTTGGAAAAGGCAAGAACGCAATGAAAGTGACCTCAGTCAGCACACTCAGATTTTGGAAGCTAAAATTTCACATAAGAAAACTTTTCTTGACCGGAATAATCTGACCCTGAGAAAGAGTTGGCAAACATCCAAGTCAGTTTCCGCAAATTTGAATCTCCAAATCCTCAATTTTGAATTGCAAGACCGTGAAGTCATTGAAAACTCACTTCCTCTTACGGAACATCAAACTTGACTTAATATTTCCAGATCCCCATCATTACACTGTTTCGGAGAAGGAAATAGACTGACTATCAATCTGTCTGCATTGTATTATTTGGGTGGGCCTTTCGTGTAAGTTTCTAAAGGTTCAGATATTTGTATTACCGGTATTGAAAAGTCTCATGTCTAAACTCCTTGTTGTAACCCAGACAGCCTAATGTACTCCTTTGGCCCCTTGGGGCTTCCGGGGATTGACCTGGAATGTCGTTGTGCACACCGCAGGTCATGGTAAGAATGAGCCTCAGCTCCTCAGAGAGCTTGTCGTAAGAGGCGACTAACTGAGGCACCCGTGAGGGTTCCCAGGTGTGATAAAGGAATAGGACCCCACCCGTGTGGTTCCTGGGTGTGAAAAGGAATATGACCCAATGTCGTGATATGACTGAAATATAGTTGAAAGCGACGTTAAATCATATTCACTCACTCACTCACTGTACTTTTTTGTCATCTGGATCAGTATTTCCCATGCTGGTATTACATCTCTACTATATGTGTATCAATATATAGACATAAGTGTGTGAATTTATAGAAATGAACAGCTCATTCCAATTCTCAGGAACTCCGTGAACTTATGATTGACTAGAAACTCTTCCTCAGTTTATTTATCTCGTCATCGTTTGATGTGAATGATGACGTCTGGCAATCTCTGCTCTGTCTGACTGTAGTATCAGAATGAAGCAAGCTGCAGTCGGAGGAATCTACTCGTCTAAGAGGATTGCCTAGGGGCTATCCAACATCCACTTGTGTTACTATAATAACAATCAATGACGCCATGATCATATGACAGAAGAATAAAAGGGTCCCCTCGTCACCATTAACATACCAAACAAATTTCTACACTGACTTATCCTAAGAATGTGTTTTCTAGGTAAACCCGCGGTGTTGACCGTAGCAATCCAGAACGGTATATCCAGTGCATAAGCACCATTTGAACATAAAAAACAGCTGAAGAATGCATTGTAGGAAGTGTGTTCGCCACACGCGAGTACAAACATGGCCGGCTAGACCAGTTCCGGAAAGGAAGAAAGCCGAAGCCATCCGTTTCCATGCTCAACAAAAGTCACCAATAAAATTTGAGCATCTTCATCCTGACAACGTTGCTAGTGTTAAATCATTCGCAACTTTGAAGGGCAATACGTCATCAGAGTATGTGTAGGGTTCCTGGCACTATCTCCGGCACTATGTCTAGCTCAATGGCAAGTCCCTCCATGGGGTGCACTCCCAAGGAGAGACGGACTCTGTCATGTCATGTGGATCAAAGTATAGAATGTGGGTATTTAATCGATTTGACTGACGCTGTTGAGTACGATGGCGGGGGGTCTCGGGGCCGTGGGTTAAATTTCGCTGAAAAGTCATGATGCGCACTCACGAGGAAGCCCTGGGTTGGGCTATTTGGGGTATAGGTGAGTCATCCTTGGGCTATTGGGTATATGGACCCAATTTCGGGTGCTGTTCTGACTGGGTTTACCCGTATCCAGGAAATAGAAACGGAGGGCACTTTCGTGTCCTTGGTCATGTAGGTATCGTCGTGATACGATTGAACCTTTGTTGAAAACGACATTAAATCCTACTCACTCAATAACTCACTCACTCGCTCCCTCCCTCACCTTACCCCCTTTTTCTTTCTATCATTCATGTATTCATTCCTTCGCTCACTCGCTCACTCCATTTATTGATTTACTCATTCACTCACTCACCTCTTCGCTCACCTCTTAATCACTCACCCACTCACTCACTCACTCACTCACTCACTGCATTTGCTCTGGTTCTAGGCGTTTTTCACAAATCTTCAAAGATTCATACTTTGTTTTCTGTGCTCGTACGACAAAATCCGACCATTGGTTGTTGGTGTACCGTCACTTGAGGCTTGAAAATATTACCACTGGCTGCAATCTGTAACCATCTGGGTCATCTATATGCGGTAAGACTGACCCTGGGATCGTGTGTATCCATTTTCAGCCTACTTTCGGCAACTGCAAGAGGAAATTTCCAGAAATCAATACCACCTGACTTCGTCAGCCAATCAGCTAAAGTCTGCCGACGTTACCCCCAACGTAACCCGCCATTTTCGAGTCACGTGATGTCCTACTTGTTCAAAATTACAGATCTACCACACCTCTTACATAATATGAAAGTTATTCATACCTATATATTCTGTAAGCCCAGGCAATATCTGTTTCCGAGGTATGTATGAAAACCTGTAATTTATCAGATTTCTCGAGTCTCTTCTCCGCCGGATTCAGGCCGAACAGAATCCGGTAAAGTACCAGATATCGCTCCGCGATAATGAAGACACACGATTCGCAAGTCATCTTATGGATGGCAAAGTGTACGCAAATGCACTGGCTGCCGTGGGCGCCGAATCTGACAATCAGTTGGATGAACTAGAAGTACTGAATATACACGCTTCTCGGGTTGTCATTACATAGTTGAGAATATTCGACGATAAGTGGACATAGATAGTTCGCGTACTGGAGACGATAAACGGACATAGATAGTTCGCGTACTGGACGACGTTATAAGCGGAAACTGACAGTTCGCGTACGGAACTGGATTCATGTAATCGGGCAGTACCACTCTGAGAGGGAGGCTCGATTCACACTTGAGTTGCGCACCTATAGAACTTTCCTGGTCGTGGCGCCCGATGCCCCCTGTTGTCGAATGGTTGAAGGATCGGGCGAGACAGCGGGTCAGTTATATAACTGTTGGATCTGTTAAGGCCAGATTAAAACAGACGGAACTTTCGCGAAGGAATAATACTTTTTACTTCATTACTTTAAGGGAATATCACATTTCATTTTAAATTATACTCTTATTGACTTCATTCGCCGTGTATTTGGTCGTATTCCAGTTTCACAAAGTATTACGTCAAATGAGAATTTCACTATGCAGACATAGGAAGCCCTGGGTTGGGCTATTTGGGGTATAGGTGAGTCATCCTTGGGCTATTGGGTATATGGGCCCAATTTCGGGTGGTGATCTGACTGGGTTTACCAGTATCCAGGATATAGAAACTGAGGGCACCTTCGTGTCCTTGGTCATGTAGGCACCATCGTGATACGATTGAAACATTGTTGGAAACGACGTTAAATCCCAATCAATCACTTACTCGCTTCCTCCCTCACCTCACCGCATTTTCTTTCTTTCATTCATTCATTCATTCATTCGTTCACTTACTCGCTCACTCCATTCTTTCATTTACTCATTCACTCACTTACCCATTCACTCACTCACTCACTCACTCACTCACTCACTCACTGGATTTGCCCTGGTTCTAGATATACGTTTTGGGCGTTTTCCACAAATCTTCAAAGTTTCATACTTTATTTTCTGTGCTCGTACGAGGGAGGCTCGCTTCACACTTGAGTTGCGCACCCATAGAACTTTCCTGGTCGTGGCGCCCGACGCCCCCTATTGTCGAATGGTTGAAGGATCGGGCGAGACAGCGGGTCAGTTATATAACTGTTGGATCTGTTAAGGCCAGATTAAAGCCGACTGAACTTTCGCGAAGGAATATAACTTTTTACTTTATCACTTTAAGGGAATAACACATTTTATTAAATTATACCCTTAGCTTATTGACTTCATTCGCCGTGTATTTGGTCGTATTCCAGTTTCACAAAGTATTACGTGAAATGAGTAAACGAGCCAATGAAATTATCTGTTTTTAAATATTTGACCTGGAAATCGGGCAAGTTACGGGGCCGTAGTACACGAGGGGCACGACTGTGTGATATTGCGCGAGACCATACGAGACAGCGCGAGAGGTTGTGGAAATTAGCTACTTTATTAAATATTTGGAAGAAATAAAATCGGCGATAGTATACATAAACAACAGTGTTTCTATTTTGTAATGGGGACACTTCGAGACGAGGTGTGTCTTCGTTAAATGAATGTGATTATACTGATCGCGGGTCCCACGGAACTAATCGACTGTGACCTTTCAGACACACCAGAGATCCAGATAACACTTTTTACCGCATGGTTACCCACAGAACTATCTGCCTATGATCGTACCATGCGTTCGTATGATGCTTTTTCGTGAGCCTAAACTCACTTTAACCATGTCATACGGCTTCTGCATCACTAAGACAACAATTATTGTCTTAGTTATTCCTTTATAAGAAATTAGTTTCTTATTTCTTTACATTTCTAATTCTCATCACCCTTGATTCATCGTTTTCTGGCAAGTGTTTTTGGAAACTCTCACCATGTGAACGGAACCCACGAATCAAATATTGGCCATAATCGTGCCAACCACTGTACCACGCCCATACGTTCAGCTTACAGAAACATTCACCCCGATAAACTCCGAAAATCCTCTAAAATTCTAATTATTAAATGATGCCAACAGCAGGTGGTGATCTCTACCAATCCTCTGTCAGCCCCATAACATGAACTGGTGCTGTACTGTTTGGATTAAGCAGCAGGCAAGTTTAGGAAATCAGTAGATAGCAGCTCCCTATATATAGTTCTTATCCGTCGAGCTCACGAATTCTTCAAGGTAATCTCCTACAGTCCTTCTAATCATCATACTCCAAGATTAAATTGGAAATCAGAGAAGGGCGTGAGAAAGGCGAAGAAATTTTAGAACATAGCTCCGAACAAAGAACTAGTTTTGGACTACAAGACGACGCATCTAGAGGATATAAATTTGTCCTCATCACAACTCCTGCTGGGTAGGCGCCCAACGAATACTCTATACCTACCGGTACTACTCGTGAACGCCTTGCTCCTGCTCCCTACAACCACCGTGAAGGCCATTCGACCAGGAGAGGGTCAAGCAAAAATCATCACGATAGGCCCTACATATGCTGTTAAATTAATTGTTTGATCTCTTGTAAGACCAAGTTCGGATAGCGCCTTTCCCGGTTTTCGAAAATGTTCTCCAGCTATAGTCGCCATGTTCATGTGGTGTACAGACAGGTTTATTTTGGCGTTTAATCTAGTCAAAAAATCCAAGTTAGGTCGATCAACAGGGAATCACCAGATCGATTATACTGGCGGTAGTGATCAAGAGAGATAGAGAGAGAGAGAGAGAGAGAGAGAGAGAGAGAGAGAGAGAGAGAGAGAGAGAGAGAGAGAGAGAGAGAGAATTAATGTTTAACGTCGCGTTCAGCAATATTTCAGCTATATAGCGAGGGTAATGATCAAATTTACACAATGCGACATACCTCGGTTGCCGCTTGTGGTACTAATTTGCATATTTAGATACTCCTCATATGCACCCTAACTAGAGATGAAGTACAGCGCAACTACAGCCTTATTCAGAAAAGGTATTTTTCCCTTGTACCACTAGAGTCGCAGTGGTTCAGAGAATTCCGGTAAGTACCAAAGGTCCTCGCAATTTGTTTAAGTAATTAACTATTCAATTATTCTAGAATATGAAAGGACCTCGTACGTTAAGATGGACAGACCGCCCCAGATGAGGTACGGTTGAAGTTAAAAAATGAAACATTAAATATGATATGAATGTTCCGATTAGCATGAACTATGTCATTTTGTTGGACTCTCTTTGAAATATTGGGAGCATGAGTGACATAGTTTTTTAACAATAACTCTTCAAAATGGTAGGTTTGTATAAAATTGACAGTTTCGGGTTGGAAAAGCCGCGTTAGCCTCTCTGTAAACATACGAAGATAAACTATAACCACAAATATATTTACACGTAATAAAGCACTTCTGAATCCATAGCTCTCCAGCAAATCTCGTTTTGGTTATCGTTTATCTTCATATAAAAAATTAAAACTTTATGAAATGTTGTTTTCGTGATATAATCCTCATTTTCAAATACGATAATTGTATCAACGTTAAATGTGAGAGTGCGGTATGGCCGAATGGATAGAATCAAGAGGACTGGATCTGTTTTGATTGAATGGTCTGCTGGTTCGAATCCCAAAGTATCCTTTCTAAATTTTTCAATAATTTAATGCATTTTCCCATTTCGTATCATGATTACAATATATTTGTGAATATTTGATTGTGCACAGAATGATCGGAGATATATTTTTGTTGTGTCAAGATATAATATTAGGCGAGTATTACGAATTGATGCAAGATAAGATAGATACAGATGCATAGTAGGTTATAACTATTGCACTGCGGGCGCGATACACATTTGTAACGTAGAAGGACATGTAAGTACCATAGTATGAATTCCAATAACTTTCCCAAACTGAGTAATGCAAGAAGTACTTTAAAGTTTTAGTTTAATAAAAACAATAACAATTCTCTAACCGCGTTGATGTATGTTGTTGTTAATGTTTTTCGCGTTTTATTTGTTTAATTCTGAAGTAGTTTCCTGTGAACTGAATATGCAACTTTTATGTAACGTTCTAGCAATATAAGTATTATTAGTTGTCGCACAACTAGACGACAAAGGTATGCACTGGGTACATCATTTTCAGCTTTTGATTACATGGAATTATCGTGCAATTAGGCTAATTAGCTCAATAAAAAAATCAGTGATGTTTATACAGTTCAGCATGTCTGGAATCGTGTGTTGACACCTTTTAACCCTATCAGGCTTGGGGGGAGGGGGGGGGGGAGGGAGGTGCCCCCCTACCAAACTTTCTGCGCTATCTCCGGAACGATAAAAAATTGAGAGCTGGCACTCCGTTACTTTAAGTTTATAAGTTTATCATATTGGGGTCATTTTTAGCCTATTTGCATACCCCCCCGAATAGAGAATCATGGGCAAATTCAAGATGGCGTACCAGAAAAGTTTTCGTCATTGTGGGAAAAAAATATTTTATTACACATCACATTAATATTTACTAATTTATCAGCAGTTTTGGGGCGAAATTGCATGAATAAAAAATCCGAAAAGTCTGACCGAAAAATCGACCGGAAAATGCCGTTTTTTGAAAATCACGTAAATGTGGCCATCTTGGATTTTTTTTAACATTTTCTGGTAGAGCTTGACCCAAGGGTATTGTGCGGTAAGCTTCAGCCCCCCCCCCCCCAGCTCAAGGGGTAAGAAAAATAATTAGAGGGGACGATTTCGGGCCCCCCTCCTCCGGTCTGGACAGGTCCCAAAAAACCCAGGCCAAATAGGGTTAAAGAGACCCACAAACGGGGTCTGAAAAAGTTGAGAAAAGTATATGAATTTGTGGTGAATGTGTGAATACAATTTGGAGATACTTTTCCCCATATTTGATATATTCGAGCTCAAAGTTGGGATTTTCCAGCCGAAATTTCCTCAGCGAGAGTCACATGTGACGTCACAGGTGTACGACAGAGCGGACAATTTAGCCTCAGCTTATACAAACTCAATATGACAGCAGCTCAAATTTCGTTGAAAATTCAAGCGATAGGGACTAATATAATGAGTTCAAATTTTACGGATCATCTGATGAACTACACAGCCAGAAAAAGTGTGATGGTCCATTACCTTTTTATGGTGATGATGCCTGTTCATCATCCTTTAAAGGTGATGAAAAAGGGTGATGGCCAATGTCGTCACCCTTTTAGGGCGATGGCCCAGGCCGTCACCCTTTTAGGGTGCTGACCTATACATTTGCACTCATTGCTGATCACCCGTTTAGGGTGATAGCCGTCACCCTTTTAAGGTGATAGCCATTACCCTTTTAAGGTGAAAGCCATTACCCTTTTAAGGTGATGATGGCAAAGGGTGATGTTTCTAACTCAACACCTTTTTTGGGTGATGCTGTCATCACCATTTTAGGGTGATGAGTATCACCATTTTTCTGGCTGTGTACCATCATATAACTATCACAGTGTAGATGACATATCTGGAATAAGCCGTGCATATTAAACGATATGTCCGCATCAATTTGGATCATACGGGTAACTCCGACGCGATTCGGTGCTGACCATGCAGAATACTCAACCCAATGTTTGCTGGGATACAGATGTGACCACAGGGGCTCGTTACCGTTGTTGATTGGCTAATTGAGTTGATTACGGGGGGGGGGTTCGAGGTATGGACTTTATTGCCTACCTCGACCCCCCCCTGTAATCAACCTAATTAACCAATTAACAACGGTAACGAGCCCCTGTGGATGTGACGGGGTACCGAGTACTTTGTCTAAATGTCCGGTATCTTACTAGGTTATGGGGACGAAGGGTGGAAGAGAATAAGAAGCGAATTAGCTCAACAATTTAATTCTGATTGAGTTACAGATGTAAAAGGTTGATTCAGTGAGTGAGTGAATAGGATTTAACGTCGCTTTCAACATTATTTCAGTCATATCGCGAAGTTGCGTTCCTGTGGCTTCAAAGAAGAAATCTTTGAAGCAACATGGAACCAGACTCAATCCATCCACCTATAAAATACTGAGGACAGCACACAAGACACAGACAGGACGCTTACATGGTGCAATAAAGACAAGTGATATTACAGTGCTATATATCACATTATCAAGTTCCGGTTGCTTCTCAGCAAAATGCATTGAAGCAACAGGAACCCGTGTCCACCGGACAGATATCAAAGGGTGAGTAAGTGAGTGAATAGGGTTTAACGTCGCTTTCAACATTTTTTCAGCTAAATCACGACGGGAATGGGCGGGGGGAGGAGCAGAGGTACCTACTTGTAACAGAGCAATCAATCAATCAATCAATTTTTAATTTGGATGGCGCTTTCAATTTGGTAAAATTATGCGCGCGAGGTCGTTGCATTGAGTTTGATGTTCAGCATAAATATTGATTTAAAATATTCAACTATACGGATTTTTAATGGATTAAAAAACATGTAGAAAAAACAAACTCCAATGCGTTATTTGATGTCATGGTGAGGTTAGAGACGTAAAAGGAAGGGAGCATATATATGGACCAACATACTTAATTTAATAGTAATAAAATCCTAACGACCCTAGTAACAGAGCAGATCTATGCTGCCATTTTATAGTGTTGTCCCACTGAAAAATCATGCCGTACTCTCTAAAATTATTAAATTAAAATTCAATCTATCAGATCGAAATCTGTGACCAATCTTTTATTGGATTGAAAATATTAAATCCAATAGATTGAAAACGATAAAATGAATCTGTTGTAGACAGAAAATTCAATGTACTAGATTAAAATTTCAATCTAATAGAATCTAATGAGTATCACCATTTTTCTGGCTGTGTACCATCATATAACTATCACAGTGTAGATGACATATCTGGAATAAGCCGTGCATATTAAACGATATGTCCGCATCAATTTGGATCATACGGGTAACTCCGACGCGATTCGGTGCTGACCATGCAGAATACTCAACCCAATGTTTGCTGGGATACAGATGTGACCACAGGGGCTCGTTACCGTTGTTGATTGGCTAATTGAGTTGATTACGGGGGGGGGGTTCGAGGTATGGACTTTATTGCCTACCTCGACCCCCCCCTGTAATCAACCTAATTAACCAATTAACAACGGTAACGAGCCCCTGTGGATGTGACGGGGTACCGAGTACTTTGTCTAAATGTCCGGTATCTTACTAGGTTATGGGGACGAAGGGTGGAAGAGAATAAGAAGCGAATTAGCTCAACAATTTAATTCTGATTGAGTTACAGATGTAAAAGGTTGATTCAGTGAGTGAGTGAATAGGATTTAACGTCGCTTTCAACATTATTTCAGTCATATCGCGAAGTTGCGTTCCTGTGGCTTCAAAGAAGAAATCTTTGAAGCAACATGGAACCAGACTCAATCCATCCACCTATAAAATACTGAGGACAGCACACAAGACACAGACAGGACGCTTACATGGTGCAATAAAGACAAGTGATATTACAGTGCTATATATCACATTATCAAGTTCCGGTTGCTTCTCAGCAAAATGCATTGAAGCAACAGGAACCCGTGTCCACCGGACAGATATCAAAGGGTGAGTAAGTGAGTGAATAGGGTTTAACGTCGCTTTCAACATTTTTTCAGCTAAATCACGACGGGAATGGGCGGGGGGAGGAGCAGAGGTACCTACTTGTAACAGAGCAATCAATCAATCAATCAATTTTTAATTTGGATGGCGCTTTCAATTTGGTAAAATTATGCGCGCGAGGTCGTTGCATTGAGTTTGATGTTCAGCATAAATATTGATTTAAAATATTCAACTATACGGATTTTTAATGGATTAAAAAACATGTAGAAAAAACAAACTCCAATGCGTTATTTGATGTCATGGTGAGGTTAGAGACGTAAAAGGAAGGGAGCATATATATGGACCAACATACTTAATTTAATAGTAATAAAATCCTAACGACCCTAGTAACAGAGCAGATCTATGCTGCCATTTTATAGTGTTGTCCCACTGAAAAATCATGCCGTACTCTCTAAAATTATTAAATTAAAATTCAATCTATCAGATCGAAATCTGTGACCAATCTTTTATTGGATTGAAAATATTAAATCCAATAGATTGAAAACGATAAAATGAATCTGTTGTAGACAGAAAATTCAATGTACTAGATTAAAATTTCAATCTAATAGATGGAATATTCAATCGAATAGATTAATCACTAATTCCAATCTGATAGATTGAATTTTCACTCTAATTATTTTAGAGAGTAGGCAGACATGACACCTAACTCAGTCACATTATTTTTCGAGCGAACCAGATATTCAAGGTTTTCTTCAGTACACGACTATGACAACGAACAAAATGAACCCTGTAATGTCGGGTTCCATCTACAGATGTTGTTTACCCGAGTGACCGTCTGTACTATGTGCAAAGAATTGAATTGAACCGTCAACAGAGCGTAAAATGTGTATGAAATAAGAATTATAGGAACCCAAGATGGTTTCCTACAAGAGAGAAGAGGTCGACAGTTTATCGTTGCTATTGGAAACCATTGATATTTTTGGTTATTTTTCATAGTATCGGTTTGGTGTAGCTTATCAAAAATATTAACTTACGTATCTCGTCAACATTCGGAAAGGTCGAGCGAAAATCTACGAAGTATGGTGTTCTATTTGGGCCAATTTGATCTCGCGCGTCGACTTGCAAAAGGGCGACGCGCGACGCGCGACGGAGAGGGCGACGTCGCCTTTCAAAACGCGACGTCGCCCTTTTCCGTCGCGCGTCGCCTTTTGCAATGTTAAAGAGATAGGCCAAAACTTATGGTGTCTTATTTGGGCCAATTGCCCTATCTCCTAACATTGTAAAAGGCGACGCGCGACGGAGAGGGCGACGTCGCCTTTCAAAACGCGACGTCGCCCTTTCGCGTCGCGCGTCGCCCTTTTAAAAGGGCGACGCGCGACGGACATTCGCGTCGCGCGTCGCCCTTTTGGTTTACAAAAGTGCGCATGTCTGGGGGGAGCATGTATTCCATTTTGTTCACGAGACACAATAAATTATCAATCAAATTATCAATTGAAGTTTGCCACTATAGGTTGTACAAACGTATTATATAAAATTCACAATCTTTGTTAACTTTCTCCTTTTATGTAAAGGTGTATCTGTGTTTGTACTTTGATGTGTTGAATTATAGTATATTTCACCGTACTGTATGGTATGCTATTGTTTAGAATTGTATTGTTTTGTAATGTATTGAGTTGTAATATGTTGAATTGTAATATATTGTATTGTAATGTATGGTACTATTTTGCATTTTATTGTATTGTATCGTATCATATAGTCTTGTTCTGTCTCGTATTGTTTCGTTGTATTGTGATTTGGGGTGTTAATTTCGAACGAAAAAAAAATGTTCACATCTGCGATTTCCGAACCTTGTAGCTTCTGACCGGTGTTGGTAATTTGCTGAGAATTTACTGCAACAAAGCAAGAATGGCAAGATATTTAACATACATGGAGACTATGTACCACATACTTTAATTGTTTCGCTGTCAGATATGTTATATTACTGATTAATTTTCGAACACTGGTACCTGTGTTCCACAAAATCCACACCCCTCCATCGCGAGGACAATACGCATCTATTAGCTTGTCAATGTGTTCATATTTGGTCGGGCTAATACGTAAAATAAATTCAAGTTTCCAATAATGAACCAAAAGCTTATGTAAATAACAGTTTTGCAGGAGTAACAGTAACGACTGGAAAACAGAGAAAAACTAATTAACAGCTTGTGTAGCTGAAAGGAAATGTGGGATCTTACTGTTTTCCGGCCGAAAACGAAAGTTACTGTTTTTCGGCCGAAAACGAAAGTTAAATGACCCCACACCTCACCTTTACTTTGACAGCATATCATGCATATAGTCACTTGTCTGAAATGGCAGAAAACAAAGCCTTACTATTAAAAAGGGTTGTATGATTCGAGATAAAATGCAACGTGGTGCGTTTTAACAGGTCTCCAGAATGTAAGATCTCACAGTTCCATTGAACTACACAAGCGATTAATTATTTTCCCTCTGTTTTCCAGTCGTTACTGTTAATCATGCATAATAGTTACTTACATACGCTTTTGTTCATTAGTGGAAACTTGAATTTAATTGACGTATTAGTCCGGCGAAATAGTAACACATTGACAAGCGAATTGTCCTCTCGATTGAGGGGTGTGGATTTTGTGGAATACAGGTACCAGTGTTCGAAAATTGATCAGCAAAAAAAGCATTTCAGACAGCGAAACACATATATTATGTTGTACATAGTCTCATTGCATGCAAAATATCTTGTCATTTTTGCTGTCACCAACATAATTACCAATACCGGTCAGTCAGGAGCTACAAGAATCGAAAATCACAGCTGTGAACATTATAGTAATACATGCTCCCCCCAGACATGCGCACTTTTGTAAACCAAAAGGGCGACGCGCGACGCGAATGTCCGTCGCGCGTCGCCCTTTTGAAAGGGCGACGTCGCGTTTTGAAAGGCGACGTCGCCCTCTCCGTCGCGCGTCGCGCGAGGGGGGGGGGACCTCAAGTGCTTGGTTAAGTTTGCAAAGACATATTACGCAATATGGTGTCTATATCTATATTTGTTTTGATGGGAGAAGAGCATGTCTGTCAGCTAATAGAGGACAATTTAAACAGCCTCGTGTGTGAGTGTATCTCTACAGTCATTTCTATGATGACATTATCATGTTTGATGAGTCAACATTTTTCAGGATTCCAACACAGACTGGGGTTCAGAAAGGAGTATCAGATGATGTCCCATTTAAACTTTGCATCGTGAACGTAGGCACATGACTTCAAGTCAACCAGGGAGGATGTGATTTTTTTGGTCAGTTAAGCCCTGGACATTATAGGAAGATGATTTGACCGGGTGGGGTGGGGCGTGAGACGGGGGGCGATTCCCAAATACTGTCATGGCAATACGGCGTGAAAAGGCGCGGAGGGGGCGGGGAAGGGGGAGGGGGTGTTTCCCCGGGAAAAATGTGAATTCCCCCGCAGCATTTTCAAAGGTTTCACTGCGTGGAGGAAACTACAGCAGCAATCAACGTTAGTAGTAGGGTCTACCATTTTCGAGGAACATTTCACCCGGATGTAAAAATGACGTCACAACTTCCGATGGTAGCGCCATCTGTACACTCTGGATGCAAGGGAGACAACTCGGACAGATCAAGGCATGTACTGACCTATCTAGGCTATAGTTCCGGCAATCTTTGACCCCGAATTCTTCCGCGGTGATGCGGTCTGGTGGTTATGCGGTCGCGGGAGAAAGCTTCCGCGGACAGAAAGTAGTCCCATGGGTTGACTTCCAATGTTAATGTATACGGGGAATACCTAAATAGACGTTTTGTGACCTAGGTGGGTCCCTAGTGGACCGATTGGGTCGAGTGAGGTATCAAAGTGAAGCATTCGTGAAGGGACATCTGATGGGCTGGGTGTGGGGTTGAAATATCGGCATTCTGCGCATGCGCGGTGGCCAAAGGGTATGAAAATAGCCGTTTTGGAGCTAGGGGAGCCCCTAATGGTCCAATGGGGTCAGATGAGGTATCCATGTGAAGCATTCATGAAGGGGCATCTGATGGGCTGGGTGTGGGGTTGAAATATCGGCATTCTGCGCATGCGCGGTGGCCAAAGGGTATGAAAATAGACGTTTTGGGAGCTAGGGGAGCCCCTAATGGGCCGATGGAGTTGTATGAGGTATCAAAGTGAAGCCTATGTGAAGGGGCATCCAGTCATGGGTGGGTGCATGTAAAAGTTTTCCTGAAAAAAAAAAGCGGAACACGGACTTTATCGAAAAATCCGGGAAAATGCCTATATGGGATATGGGGGGTATATAGGTATCCATGTGAAGCCTATGTGAGGGAGCCTCTGATGGCGTGGATGTGGGGTAGAAATAGGGTCATTCTACGCATGCGCGGTAGCCAAAGGGTATGGAAATAGATCTAGGCGAGCCCTATTGACCTTTGACCTCAGAAATTTGCATATGACGTCACTTCCGGTTTGGGTGAATGAGACGTGACCTTTGGACATGTCCAGACTTGTCTGTGTTTGTCATGTACTGGGGTTGCGCAAGTGTGTGTGTCACGTCACTTCCGGTTTGGGTGAACGCTCAAACACTACCTCCAACTTTCCCGGCGCGCGCGCGCGGGTTCTCCGGCCGCAGCGCGCGCGCGCGGGTTCTCCGGAAGTGTGTGAATGAATGTAGGGAGAGGTTAAATCCACGCCTATTTCACCCGGATGTAAAAATGACGTCACTTCCGGTTTGGGTGAATGGAGCGTGACCTTTGGACATGTCCAGACTTGTCTGACCGCCATTGTTGGAAAATGGCGGCTAATGGCGGATAATGGCGGAAGGTGACCGCCATTGTGAGAAAATGGCGGATAATGGCGCAAGGTGACCGCCATTGTGGGAAAATGGCGGATAATGGCGGATAATGGCGGAAGGTGACCGCCATTGTGGGAAACCCCCACAGACAGGTCAGTACATGCATTCCTATGATGTTCACGCATAATAAAAGGATTGATCTGTAATCTGTGTTGTTGTTGTTGCTCTCTTTTTTGGACTAACCCATCAGAATAGTACGTATCACAGACTACACCCGACTTCTAGGCGCGCATGTGTGACATGGTCTATAAAACACGTCTCTCTGGATCCTACACCTTCTTTTCTACGGTTGCAGAGCCATGACGGAGATCCAGCCCTATGCGACTCGCATTTTACAGCATGCCACCGTGGTTAATTCACTCACGGGTTATCGAGCAGTGGTCCGGTCCATGTTTGCAGATGGCGACGACAACGAGGGGCGACGCCAGATCCTGAACGAGTTCACAGAAGCGGTCCTCGACAGAGTGCACTCGACGGAGAGGTGTGCCATCACTCACCACTACTGGACTATGACAGCCATCCTTGATGCTCGGGCTATGGACCACGAGCGCTCACGCCGGAACCAGCGACGGCTGGTTGGCCTCACAATAGTCTGTGCCCTATTGACCCTGGCGCTGTGGCATTGACAGTGGCACCTGACTATAAATACGAGGATCAGTCACAGTGTGCGTCATTCAACGATCGTCATTGGATCAAGCATGTCACCAGTTCTACGAGCCATCCTTCCCCTTACACCCAGGGTGGGGTTACACGTCTATGAAGATAAAGTCACCCTCGTGGAAGACCGTGGGGATGTTTGCTGGTCGCGCGCTGAGACCGTATCGAATACGGTTACGCTACACCGTGACGGCTGGACCAAATTTAAACGGGTGTTGAGCGGCGAGCTCGACGGACACCTCATCCACATAGACAATGCCATCTACGTACACCGTGGACACTTCTTCCCACGCCTGGGCCGCTACCAAGACCCTACGCGAGGCTTCACCCTAGACCCCGATCTGTGGACAGCCTTCGAGAAAGTGGTGCCTATCGTGGACCAGCTGTTTACACCGGACGAGCGATCATCAGACGAGTTGGAGTGGGCTCGTGCCCTGAGAGAAGCGGCGGCAGAACCCAATGAACAAATGTCTAGCCATGAACCAGATGACGATGCCATTGATTACCCGGCTAGACTCAGTCAGCCCAGTGACATGACCACCCGATCCTTTGATCTCAAGGGGTTCTCCCTATAAATACGAGAGACAGTCAAATCTGGTACCATTCACGTACTGACCATGACGGAGCATATAATACTGGCGTATCTCAGCTTGACCCCCGAGGTTTTCCTGCACGTGTATGCGGATACGGTCGATATCATGGAGGAGGTGGGAGACATCTGTGATGCGGACCCTACACAACCGTGCCCGGCTCACATTCGTCTGTCCCGAGAGGGCTGGACCAAATTCAAACGCGTGTTGTCTGGTGAACTGGACGGCGACCTCATCCACTTGTGTCACGGTGTGTACATCCGACGCGGCCCTTTCTTTGCTCAATCGGCTCGGCTAGATGGAGGTACAGTGCATTTACCCTTCACCCTGATCTATGGTCTGCATTGGAAGATGCCGTGATAGATGTGGATCAAGTGCTTATCAAGCGGTCATCAGACGAGTTGGACTGGTCATTTACCATGGACACTGTGGAAGCCAACGAAGAAAATCAGAAAGAAACCCCGGCCCAAGATATACCCGTTATAAATAAACGATAGAGCCAGGGTCCATCATCATTTGTCACCATGAAGCGCTGGGAGAAGGTGTTGGATAACTTATACTACAGTCCCGACAGTCCGGCGGCCTATAGTGCATTGTCGGCTCTCTATCGAGCGGCCAAACCCCAGGGGATACAACGTGCCAAGTCCGAGATTGGTTAAGAAAACAAGACACCTATACCTTACATCGAGCTGTCCGTCGCCTTTTTCTACGGAACCGGGTCATCGTGGGAGGAATAGATGCCCAGTGGCAAGCGGATTTGGTCGATATGAGCGCCTTTGCCAAACACAACGATGGGAATCGGTATATCTTGACGTGCATCGATATCCTATCCAAGTATGCGTGGGTGGTACCCATCCGGACGAAAACGGGGGCGAATCTCATAGCGGCGTTCAAAGACATCTTCAAGACCGGGAGCAAACCTTTGTATTTGCAAACCGACGAAGGCACGGAATTCCTCAACAGACCGTTCCAACAGTTTCTGAAAGCCCAGAGGGTGTTTTTCTTCCATACGTACAACGAGACCAAGGCTTCCGTGGTGGAAAGGTTCAACAGGACATTCAAAGGCCGCATGTATAAATATTTCACTTATAAGAATACAAGGCGGTACATCGATGTTCTCCCGAAACTTGTGAGTGGTTACAATCGAGCCTATCATCGGAGTATAGAGAGAGCCCCCATTACCGTGACCCAACGCAATGAAGCCCAAGTCCGGCGTGTCTTGTACCCCAGGCCATCGCAGCGAACGCCGATCATATTTTCATACCCTTTGGCCACCGCGCATGCGCAGAATGGTGACAACGCCCGAGCCGCTAGTACAGTCAGATGCCCCTTCATGAATGCTTCACATGGATACCTCATATGACCCCATTGGACCATTAGTGGCTCCCCTAGCTCCAAAACGTCTATTTCCATCGCGGCCACCGCGCATGCGCAGAATGCCGATATTTCAATCCCACATCCAGCCCATGAGATGTCCCTTCACGAATGCTTCACTTTGATACCTCACTTGACCCCATCGGTCCACTAGGGGCTCCCCTAGGTCACAAAACGTCTATTTAGGTATTCCCTAGCTCTGGTATAGCCTTGTTCTATACTACGTGAGAACAACGCTATGGTTGTAAACCAGTCACCAGATGGAGTTGTTGGGAAAATGCTGTACGGGCAATATTTGTCGAACCAATTGACCATAACCAATAAAATAATTCGATTCTATGTCCACTTACCTTTCATAAAAACACCTTGTTTATCAGCGACTGTCCATTTTTAGTTTTACAAGACGTCTAAACACGGAGAGGGGGTAAAACTGTCCGCATCGCCGTTGTGCGTGTAGTGTTTATCGCGAGTTGTTGTGGCGCGTAATCAGCGTTCTGATCGATGCAAGATGGCGGCGATGTGGACAGTTTTACCCCCTCGTCCGAGTTTAGATCTCTTGCCAAGCTAAAAATGGACAGTCGCTGATAAACAAGACGTTTTTATGAAAGGTAAGTGGACATAGAATCGAATTATTTTATTGGTTATGGTCAATTGGTTCGGCAAATATTGCCCGTACAGCATTTTCCCAACAACTCCATCTGGTGACTGGTTTACAACCATAGCGTTGTTCTCACGTAGTATGGAACAAGGCTAAACCAGAGCTAGGTATTCCCCGTATACATTAACATTGGAAGTCAACCCATGGGACTACTTTCTGTCCGCGGAAGCTTTCTCCCGCGACCGCATCACCACCAGACCGCATCACCGCAGAAGAATTCGAGGTCAAAGGTTGCCGGAACTATAGCCTAGATAGGTCAGTACATGCCTTGATCTGTCCGAGTTGTCTCCCTTGCATCCAGAGTGTACAGATGGCGCTACCATCGGAAGTTGTGACGTCATTTTTACATCCAGGTGAAATGTTCCTCGAAAATGGTAGACCCTACTACTAACGGTCAGTCAGTTCAGTTATCGATCTTAAAAACTGGGGAGGTGCGTACAGAGCCTGCCCCCGCCGGTTTAGACGGTGGGGGGTAGGGGGGAGGGAGGCACTCCCTTGCTCACCCCCCCCCCCTGATTTCTACGCCTATGATTTAACCATATTTGTTATACAAAACAATTCTGTTCCCCTCATCCTTCCTTCCCTCGCGTAGATCGATTCCCCCTTCTAGACTGAGAATTACTGATAAAGGAAAAAAGACATTTGAAAATATTTTCCAGAGGAATTTTGATATCTAACAGTCAGTGTTGTAGCAAAATTAACATATAAGTTTTTTAACAGCATTTCAACAATGTGTTTGCTGGCAGTCGTAAGAACAATTGCTTTTGTGGATTTTTATTTATATAGATATACTTGCATGTCAAGCATTTTATAGAGGGATTTTCCATCTTGGACAAGGAACAGTTTTGGTCCTATTACACGGGGCCCTCGGTGGCCGAGTGGTCTAAGGCGCTTCGCTGGTGACCGCTAGCCTCACACCGCTGAACCGGCACAGGTTCGAGCCCAGCTGGTCCATGTGTGAAAGTTTGTCAGTTACTTGCCGAAGGGCGGTGGTTCTTTCCGGGTACTCCGGCTTCCTCCACCAACCAAACTGACTGTCACCATATGAGTGAAACAAACTTGAGTGTGACATTAAGCCAAATTTCCTCCCTCCCATTACACGACTTTCAAAAAAACTCATATGCATCATGACCATAAAGTATCACATTTTATTATCCGCCCCTGGATATGTCCATATGATATGTGGCCAATAGTCGACAAACTTTTTGTATTTGTTTGTAGAACGAGTTTTAATATCCACTCAAAACAATTGCACCGGTAAATGAAACAAGCCAATTGCAAGATTCATTATACCTACGCTATTCTGGGCTTTTTTCGGGTGGAGACATCAGCCACGCCCACACAGGCCATGCGTTCCAAGATTATGGAAAGCCATCAGTGTCATATCTTCTGGTTTCCCACACGTGGTAATTCTATTTTCCACACGTGGTAACTCTGTTTTCCATACGTGGAAAATACAGTAAATGCTTTGATTGGTAATTACACCTGTGGTTATTTCGACCAATTGTTCAACCTGACAATACCACACGTGGAAATTATTTAGTACGTGTGGAAATTATCATCAATGATAGAAGGAAATATCACGTGTGGAAAAAAGTTACGCGAGGTATTTATCATCCAATCATGGAATTCGGAAATACGACACGTGGTGAATAATTTCCACACCTGGTATCCCCAGTTATCCACGCGTCGAAATTATTTTACCCGGTCAATGAATGAGAGCTTCACATCAAAGGAAGGTCCCTCCAAAATGGCGGAAATCGACAGTTTGCGGCGACTTTGCAGGCTTCTCAAACATGCTTCAGAAATGAGAGGCAGTAATATTTTTTATCAAATGTACCATTCGTATAATCAAGTCCTACGGTTTTGACAGGATCGAACTTTGCAGGCTTGCTAAGTCACATGTATAACAAAAGCAACTGATTCATGGTTCTCCTTGACATCATAATGTGAGTAAATCTGCTTTCTGTAACGATCGTTTTAATTGGTAGAATTCGAAAATAGAATTACCACGTGTGAAAACCCCAGTGAAATACCACGTGTGGAAATTATGTCCGAGTTTAATGATTGGATGATAAATACCACACGTGGGAAATAATTCCCACACCTGGTATGCCCAGTTATATCATTGGTTGATATTTTCAACACGTGGTAAATAATTTCCACGTGTGGTATTTCCTGGTTGAATAAATGATTGAAATATCAACACGTGGGGATTACCAGTTAAACCATTGGTTGTATTTTCCACGTGTGAAAAAGAGAATTACCACGTGTGGAAAACAAAAAGTTGTGACACTGTTGGCTTTCCATACAAGATAGGCTACATCGTACCCAGTGTATCAAGTGCAGTGTAACAGGTGGATTAATACTTGAGGCCAGTGGAGACGTGCACTGTAAAAGCTCTTTTGGTGGCATCGGAGTATTTTAAGTATCTTGCCAGCGACGGCGCTGGTGTATTGATAACAACTACAGGGGTGGCTCAGTGAACAGGAAATGTTTTGGTGCACAATTGCTCGAGCCAGAATATTTTTTTGTTGGTCTATAAATATACGCGAATCTTGTGGATGACATGGAAGTAAATTATTATGTTTCTTGTATCAACAAAATGGACGAAGAAAGAAGACCATTTTAGATTCAGTGGTAATTTGTCAGGTACATCTGAACTGCAATTTAGAGAAAATTGTCAACCCCCTCACTAAGGCATAATAATACCACAGTCACCAGTCAGATTTTCGGACAGGATGCTCGCCCGATCAGAACACCGCCGGAAGTGATATCATATATAGCAGAAGTGGATGAAACTTCTGTATATAGTAAAAGCGATGTTTGTGGAAAGTTCGGATTATTTTTCAATTCTTTATTATACCTCTGTTGACATAGCGTTGAGAAGAATAATCTTGAGATATTTCCGCCGTTTAAATGGGGCGATCATATGAAAAGTAGTTCGCTCATGTGCAAAACTGAATGAGGTATTCGGTAGGAGGCATCAGTACACAATTAATCACTTCCGGGTCGGTGCCCACGATCTACATTGTTTAGAAATTTGAGAGCAGATCTTTATGGATTTTATGAGCTGCGATTTTTCAGCATTTCTGATACATTTGATATTTCAACTTGCAGATGAGTCTTCAAACTGTACTTCCTGGTGCTGATTTGGGCCACTTTGAAAAAAGCATGGTGGATGAAGACATGATCAGTGAAGGGTGAGAAGGCTCCCTGTTTACAAATCGAATGACATTCTGTAGCACCAATCAGCTGTCAGTGGCGGTAATTTGAAATTTCCATGGTCAACATCTGTCAAGAGTTCCACTGGTAATGTCCCACAACGTAAATATTGACATGCCAGGTGGATTTATGCATTGTGAATTTTCTGGAGTTTTGCCGATTTTTAACGCTAATACATAACAAGTAACAGAATTAATTGTGCACTGATGCCTGTCACACGACATTTTCACATTTGACCAGAGAACTTTAAATCATCACTGTGGCTACAGTTTTTACTGGATCAGCCCAATTTTTTCCATGATGACTCCTGAACTAAGTTCAAATATTAGGGTTGTTTCAAATTTATGTTATTAAATTATTAATAAAATAAAATAAAAATTTTAATTAATTTTAATAATTTTTTTTAATTATTAAAATTATTTTTTTTCTTGCTAAATGTGGTTGAAATAAATATCATACTGATAATGCTGGGTAACATCTCTTGTATTGTTATGCCATTTCTGCGACAAAATTGAGACCTTTTGGAGCAAATATAGGCAAAAATGACTGATTTGTCAGTACTAGGGCCAAATAGTCAATGCCAAATATGACGAGGTTCATTTAACACAGCTGGTAATTATGAGCAAATGAACTTTCAAGATACAATAAAATGTAAATGGAAGAAAAGAAATTCACATAGATACAATTACATGCTTTTTTTCAAAATCGCGACCTCAGTTCAAATCTTCAATGCTTCAAATCATTTATGCATTAATTCACTTTATATCAGTCTAAAACCACATGAAATTAATACTAATTATATCATCTGTAAAAACTCAGATGTTTGTTCCACACACAAAGAATTTCCAAAATGTCTTTTGCATTTGTAACTTTAATGAGACAAATAAAATCTGATTAACTGAGTCAACAGTTAATCTGACTGTTGAGGGTTTCTCATTGTTGTGTGTTTATTGTCAGTCACATTTGCATCATAGCAAATACTTTCTCTTCATTCCATTTCCCCTATCTCCAGGACTATAAGTATGTAATTCTCTTTCATATTCATATCAGAGATCTTGTAGGTAGCAAGAAACATGGATTACAGGCACCAAATATTAGCAAGCCCCATACAACCCTCTCCCCCCCCCCCACACACACATCAACTCTGGGAATTTCGCACAGTGTGGCTCAGAGGTATGCCTCCAACTCTGTTGGAAGATAGGCCTTTCTCACTGTAAGTTGCCACTTTAATCTTTCACCAAACAGTTAACAGTTTAAGTTAGGCAACTTCCAGCTGTCCTCATCTTTCATGGTTGTTAATGTAGCAGAGATCAGCAAATGACCATCAGATATGTTGTCATTGAATTTTATTCCCTTTTTCTTCTATGTTGTGTTTTGACAAGTGTTGCCTGTTTGCAGACATTGCATTCATGGACTTGAAATCTGACACAGAATATATTCCTCAATGTTATTTAGGAGTTTTCTCTTTAATAATAACTGTTTACAAGTAATATGTGCATCTTTCTAATTACTGCCAGCAAGATCTTGATGAGATGTAGATCCATCCAATTGAACTGACATATATTCTCTATATGGGAGTTGTGTATACCATAAACACCTCTGTGTTATATTTTGGTATGTGTTGTGTACACATTTGTGTATCTTGCTGTCATTTATTACAG